>JABCMJ010003018.1:0-11724 GCA_014822125.1 Arbutus unedo
CATGCTTCACAATCTATGATATCATAGTTCTCAACACTCACCTATCCTTCACGAAAATTAATTACGCGTAAGGGCCGCACCCAAGCATCATATTTCATGCCAAAATCCAACTCACAAGCATTATATTCAAATACGATTGGACTAAATCCATATGTAACCCGACCTAAGGAAAGACAAAAAAATCCACAAAAGATGGTGAATAGAAACATAGAACAAAGCTCCATGAAACATTCAAAATGAGGGGATATGGGTCAAAACATGTGAAATACTCATAAATCATGGAGAAAGCATCCCTACTTTAAAGTTTGGTTCAAAGGGGTTGAGCGTCTAAAACTTGAGCAACAATGGTGGTGGAGAGCTCCAAGCTTCCAAGCCTCAAATATCCACTAATCTAGAGATACTAGTGGTAGATCTTGAAGGAATGTGAAAAATATTGAGAGTAATCAAAGTTTTGGAGGGAGGGTTTGATGGGGAAGAAGACCCCTAGAGAGAAAGAGAGAGAGAGAGAGAGAGAGAGAGAGAGAGAGAGAGAGAGAGAAAATCCATTTGAGAAAAGTTAGATATTTTCTTCCAAAAAATTTGATTTTACCCTTTAAAATCCTGTATAAAACCTGACCGAAAGATCTGACCAGTCAGATTTTCCTACTGCCTAAATTTTTTTAAAAACTCAGGCCAAAATTTTAAATCTGACTGGATGATTTTTAAGTCTGATTAGATGGTTTCTAAACCTGACTGGATGGTTTTCAAGCCTTCCAAACCTGACCTGATGATTTCTAAATCTGACCTAACGGTTCTGGGATCTGACCCGATGGTTTTTCACCCATTTTTCACCTCCCACTTCACCTCCAACATATTTAATCACTCAATTTACGTCATACACTTCAATATGGATCAATTAATGTCCTTTGGATCACATAAATTGATGAAAATTTTTGGGCCATTACATGGAACTTATGGGTTATCTATTGAGTATTCATGAGGTTTTATCTATGATAAATTGTAATAATAATATGTTGAAAAATAAGGGCGTAACCACTTGGTATCAAAGCATAGGTTAGAATACCTAGAGACCATGGGGAGGTTTTTAGTCTCATTGGGTTCAAATTCGTTGCATCTAGACATGATTTGTGTGCATGACATTCATTGGCATTGCAGGGCACGTAAGTAGGATTATATGTGATTATTGACCCTTGTTAGGGACTCCTAATTGATATTGGTCTTGTGATGGCAATAATCGTTTGATTTTGGTAGCGTGGTTTTGATTGTTGTAGAATTATGCTTTTGAGACGTGGGATGAGATTGGGTGAACCTTGAGGCCGAGTCTGAGGTCGTCCTCGCGAGATACCGTTAGAGATATTGTGAGTCAACAGAGGGAGATCCCTCTAGTGGAGGAAGTGCGTGAAAAAGTGGAGCAGAATGTCAAACCACCGGTCATTTCGGGCGCATTCGCAAGAGAGTTTGTAGCGGCGCTTACCGAGGCCAATTTGATGAATTTGGCTAGTAGAGCCCATGCTGGTGATCAAGCAATCGATGCTACAAGAGAGTTTCTCCGTCTTAACCCTACTCAGTTCAGTAGAGATGATGGTGACTTTCTCACGGCTAACCATCGGCTTTTCGAGATCCGTAAGTTGTTCAAGACTTGGAAGATAGTGAAGGATGACTTTCGAGTCTCTATTATGACATGCCATTTGACCGGAGAAGTGAACGAATGGTGGGAGTCAAATCTTTGAAGCGAGGAAGAATGCATGAAGGGTTGCTAGACGAATGGCTAGAGTTGACGAGCGGGATGTGGAGGACATGACATGGGCCAATTTTGAGGTGCTCTTCGAGAACCAATACTTTCCTAATCTTGTCGTGAGCAATTACGTATACAGTTTGGGAGGTTAGAGTAAGGGAATATGACAGTATCGGAGTATGCTGCAAAGTTTCAAAACCTATCCCACTTCGCACCGGAGCTAGCAACTACGGAGGATCGCAAGTGCTGTCGTTTTGAGAGGGGTCTTCACTCCTTAGTGAAGAGGCTTGTGGTGAGCCAACACAAGATGGATTTTGCTGAAATTATTGAGTGTGCTAAGAGTGTGGAGTTGTCCCAGGCACAACAAGGTTCTAGAGTTTTGAAACAAAGACAGTCTAGTGTTATGCAGAATTTGTCACATCTTGGAGTTTCGGGAGTCAAGGGCGTAAACGACAGAGGGAGCAATTTTAGTCTGCAAGGGGCCAATCGAACCTTAGGCCACCTACTTCTTCGGACACGTGAGGCAATACTTCTAGACATATGACGTTTGCTTTCGATGTAACCAAACCAGTCATATTCGTTCGCACTATCCAGTGCCACCCAAAGTTTGCTATACTTGCAGGAAGGAGGATCACATTTTAAGAAATTGTCCTCAAGATGAAGGGGTGTGCAGTGAGGCGGGTTCAGTGCAACAACCGAGGCAAGAATAGCGGTAGCAACAGTTCAATGGTACACAGCGACAGCAACAACCGCATTTTCGTCAGACTACTTTAGGTCAGGACTCACAAACAGATAGAGAAGCTAGTTCTTTGGCACCTACTAATGGTTCTGGACTCACAACATGTGCAAGGAAGGACTTTCAATATCACATCTACCATTGCTCTTTCTACTTCTCAGGGCCCTGACTCATCCGTTGTGAGGGGTACATTTCTTGTGTTTAACTCTTTTGTGAAAGTACTGTTTGATTCTGGTGCATCGCATTCATTTATTGCTGTATCATTTATATGTACTTTGGAGTTGAGACCGATCTATTAGATCCACCGTTAGTAGTTGAGACACCTTTTGGAGGTAGATCACCTCTTGACTAAATTTGTAGAAATTGTGAATTTTTTATCCTTGACTGTCACTTTATGTTTGACTTCATTGTCTTGGGTATGTTAGAATTCGACCTTACATTGGGTATGGATTGGCTATCTACTTATCATGCTACCATTGACTGTTTCAAGCGTCGAGTTCGTATTTGTTCATCCGATAGTGGTTGTTTTGAGTCCTTTGGGGAACGTCGGGAGCCGTTAGAGCTGTATTTGTATGAACCATGGGAGAGAGATTCGATTTATGCCTTGTTAGCCATTTTGACTTTGGATGAGGATGTGTTTGCTCGTGGTGAGTTGCCGTTAGTGGTTCAAGACTTTCCAGATGTGTTCCCAGAAGAGTTACCCCATTTGCCTCTCAAGAGAGAGATTGAGTTTATGATAGATTTACTTCCCTGTACTGCTCCTATCTCCATGCCACCTTATCGTTTTGCACTAGCCGAGTTGAAAGAGTTGAAGTTACAGGAGTTGCACGACTTGGATTTTATACACCCTAATAGTTCACCGTGGGGAGCATCGGCATTGTTTGCGCGACAATTTGTTTGACCAACTCTGAGGAGCTAAGTGTTTTTCAAAGATCGACTTGAGGTCAGGCTGTCATCAGTTGAGAGTTCAGAAGGAGGACATCTTGACGACAGCTTTTCGCATGCATTATGGGTACTATGAGTTTGTGGTGATACCATTTGGATTGACGAATGCAACGACAACCTTCATGGATCTCATGAACCATGTCTTCCGTAAGTATCTCAATCGTATTGTGGTGGGCTTCATTGATGACATTTTGATCTACTTAACCACTGAGGAAGAACACCAATCCCACCTAACCATTGTCTTAGAGCTTTTGAGAGAGCACCGTTTGTATGCTAAGTTTAGTACGTGCGAGTTTTGACTTTCCGAAATCAAGTTCTTGGGACATGTTGTGTCACAGAGTGGTGTGTCCGTTGATTCGGAGAAGGTGAAGTCCGTTATGAATTGGCAATAACCGAGCAATGTTTTTGAGATCCGAAGTTTTTTAGGCTTGGCCGGTTATTACCGTCTCTTTGTGGATGATTTCACCTATTTGGCGGTGCTGATGACTAGTTTGACCCGTAAGGAGACACATTTTGTTTGGGACAATACTTGTGAGTTAGCCTTTGAGGAGTTAAAATGATGTTTGACTAGTTCGCTAGTGTTGATTGTGCCCGAGCGAGGAGCTGGCTATTCCGTGTATTGTGACGTGTCAAGGGAGGGACCTGGGTGTGTGTTGATGCAAACTAGGTGAGCCGTGGCCTACTGATCGAGGTAGTTGAAGATTCACGACTGGAACTACCACATGCATGACTTAGAACTTGCCGCCGTTATTTTTGCTTTGAAGATTTGGTGACACTATCTTTATGGTGAGAAGTTTGAAGTCTTCTCAGATCACAAGAGCTTGAAGTATTTATTTTCTCAAAAGCAGTTGGATGGAACACATCGAGGACTATGATTTTGGAAACGAATGAGTTATGCAAGAAGTTTTTTAGTGGCAATGCGCGAAATGGGTGGATGATTCACACTGATTGAAGTTTGTGCTTTGGAGGAAGACTATTCGTACCCGCTTCATGTCGAGAAGAGATTTTACAAGAGTTTCATCATTCACTGTTAGCCGTCCATCCGGGAGGGACGAAGATGTATCACGATTTGCGTCGACAGTTTTGGTGGTTTGGGATGAAACATGATGTGGTGAGTTTCGTGTCAAGATGCTTGACGTCTCAACAAGTGAAAGCCGAACACCAGTGACCCGCGGGAGAGTTGCAACCATTGCCAGTAGCCGAGTGGAAGTGGAAAAATGACGATGAATTTTGTTATAGGTTTACCCAGGTCACCAGAAGGGCACGATGCGATATGGATGATTGTGGACCGTTTGACCAAGATCACCCACTTTCTACCTATTCAGGTGACCGAGTCTGTGGAAAATCTCAGTAGATTGTATATTCAAGAGAGTATTCGCCTTCTTGGGATTGTTGTATCTATTGTGTCCAATAGGGATTCGCGGTTTACCGCTCACTTTTGGAAGAGTTCGCAAGCGGCGCTTGGCACCAACCTTTTGTTTGGCACCGTGTATCTCCCTTAGACTGATGGGCAATTCGAGCATACGATTTAGATATTGGAGGATATGCTTCGGACATGCATTATGAATTTTTGGAGTAGTTGGGAAGATCATGTACCACTTATTGAGCTTGCGTATAATAATATTTATCAATCGAACATTGAGATGACACTGTTCGAGGCTTTATACAGAAGACCTTCTAGATCACCTGTTTGTTGGACTGAAATGGGAGAGGCAACATTTGTCGGGCCGGACTTGATTGGAGAAACTACCGAGAGTATGAGATTGATTTGCAAACAACTTTTGAATGCTCAAGAGAGGACAACAGAACAAGTGAAAGTGATTCGTAAGTGATTACTTATCGATCAAAGTCAACAAAAGAGTTATGCCGATTGTCATTGTGGCTCGTTATCATTCGATGTAGGGGACCTCGTGGTTTTTAAAGTATCACTCTGACGGGGGTTGTCACAATTTGGGAGGAAGGGGAAGCTTTCTCCAAGGTATATTGGGCCGTTCGATATCATTGAGAGGATATGAGAGGTTGCTTATCGTTTAGCCTTATCGCCGAAGTTATTGGGCGTACATGACGTGTTTCACGTATCTATGTTAAGGAAATATGAACCAGATCCTACGCATGTGTTAGAATGGTCTGAACTCGAACTTGAGGCCGATACATCGTATGGAGAGGAGCCGATACACATATTAGATTTCCAAGAGCAAGTGTTGTGAGGCAAAACGATACCGTTGGTTCGAGTGCTGTGGAGCAACCAAAGCAAGGAGGAATCAACTTGGAAACGTGAGGATGAGGTCCGGGAGAAATATCCGCATTTATTTGTAGTTTGATTGATGTACAATTAGTTCGTAAGTAATAGTTCGGAGCGTGTTTTGCCACTATGTTGCTATACTTGTTGAGCATCATATATACATGAGCTACATTTCTACATGTGTTTGATTCCATGAACTTTTGGATATTGGACTATGTTATGCTTGTTGGTGTTGTTGGAATGTGCTTAATCCGGATATGAAAATTTGATTCAAGGACTTTCTTATGTCTTGTCGTTGTGTACGCATTGGGCATAGAAAATGCATGAGTGACTTGGTATCTTGGATTGATTTTGTGACAATGTATTTGTGTCTTGTTAGTTGATATAGTTGTGAGGTATCTGTGTCAACATTTCTTGTTTAATTTTGACAATAAAATTTCTCTTAAGGAGGAGAGGATATAAGGGCCCGAGAATTTTCGTTTTATTTACGTGATGCAAATTTACTATTTGATTTGTATTGAAAAGTATTACGTGAATTTGGCGATTGGATATGAATGAGGTGAAGTGAGAAGTGAAGGAGGGGCTGGGGAACCATCAGGCAAGGCTCAGAAAACCATCGAGTCAGGTTTAGAAATCATCCAGTCAGTTTTAAAAATTTTGGACAGTGGCCAAACATGGCTGGTCAGGTTTTGGAACTTCCGATCAGGTGTTCTGGTCAGGATTGAAATTCATAACTGGAAATTTTGAAATGTTAAGTCAGAAGCAAAACCTAACCGGTCAGGTTTTGGACCATCCAGTTAGGTTTTGCTGTGCGTGATTTTTTTTTTTAAAATGGGCTAGATTTGTTTTTTGGTAGACTTACCATTTTCTCAAAATAAACTCTTCTCTCTCTCTCTCTCTCTCTCTCTCTCTCTCTCTCTCTCTCTATGGGTCTTCTTCTCCATCAAGTCTCCACTCCAACCCTTGATTCTCATACAAATCTTCCAAATTCCTTTAATATTTACCATATATAACTTACGATTAGTTGCTATTTTGAACTTGGAGGCATCAATTTCACTTGAGGGAAGGTCTTGAGAATTCTTCACCACTATTGTTACTCAAGCTCTTGCAGCTCAAACCTTGGAACCAAATCTTGAGACAAGGATGTTTTCTCTTAGATCTATGAGTATTCTACATATATTGACCCATATTTCTTCGTTTCGATTATTGATAGGGTTTCATTCATTATTTCTCTATATTGGGTTTTCCTTTAGATTTGGGGTTATAATGTTCGATTTCGGTGCTTAACCACCATCTTTCTATCTTTGATTTGGATTATGTTTTTCCTAAGGCTGGGTTCACTTATGTGTTTAGTTAAATTATATTTTGTATATGATGTCGGTGAGTTAGTTATAGTTTGTAGTACAATACGTGATGTTTTTGTCTTTGATAGATATGGATTTCATAAATGAAGGATATTTGTTAGGAAGGCATGAAATTATAAATTGTGAAATGTCTACATTATGAATTTGTGATTTTTACGCATTTAACACAATGCGTAGTGGTCTAGTCTTCGTGAGGAGATGTGCTACTGATAATTAAATAGTGGTCTAGCTTTCGATAGGAGTTGCGTTAGTGATATATAAACCGGTACTAGCCTCTTTATGGGAGTGGTGCTAGTTACAAAATTTGGCTAGTTTTTCGAGAAAATTGTGTTAGTAAATTGACACATCTTGTTGGGTCACCTTCGGGTGAGATGCTGTCATTGAAAAATGAGTTTGAATGGAACATACGAGATGATAAAATATTTAATGACCTTGGCAGAATGAAATCTTAACTTGTGAGATGAATATAGAAGTATTCGTGTCACTTATCATCAGTTTAATGTTATAACTTGTATACTTTGATATAGATCATTTATGTCATATGTCATATCATATCATACTTGTGTAATATTGGCATAGACATTCTTGCTGGGCTTTGGAGCTCATCCTATCTTTTTCAGGTATATTCCTAGATATTTAGCATGTGGCGTGTGACGTACATATGGTTATGCATGACTTTTAAAGGCTTTGGGCTAGAGTTACCCAACATCTTTGTACTAGTTTGTTTTAACGATGTAATGTAACTCGTTTTCAGTTTATTTCTTTTATTTGGAAAGAAATTTAAACGTTTAAACTTTGATGTTCTCATTCAGTGGGTGTATTGGCTCAAGAATATGCCCATTTTGATGTAACACATTTAAACTCGATTTTTATGTTATCTCATGGATAAAATGATCTGGAACTTATAGGTTATCTATGAGTATTCATGAGGTTTTATCTATGATAAACTATAATAATAATAATATGTTAAAAAATGAGGGCATGACAAATTACACCCTTAACCCTCCTCGGACGTTCGGCTTGAGGACTGGCCTGAGCAAAAACAAATTTTCTCGAAGTTAGGTTAAGTGATAATTGATAAAAAATAGTTTGTTTCTTAAATTTAATTTAATATAAAGGGTATATTTGTAATTTCAAGATACAAGGGGTAGTATAGTGATTATATAATCTGGAAGAATTTACATTGAGTTATAATAAGAAAACAACTAATTCCAATTGTAATAACCCTCTATTTTATTCAATTAAAATAAAAAAATAAATGTATTTTTCTGTTAATAATTAAATTTCAGTAATCCTTCCCGGTCGTGGGCCTTGACATCAAGCCTGAAGACCGATAGACGTAAAAAGGATTTCTCTCAAACATAGTTTAAGTGATAATTGATAAAAATAGTTTATTTCTTAAATTTAATATAAAAGGTATATTCGTAATTACAACATTCAAGGGTAATATCGTCATTTTATAATTTACAAAATTTACATTAAGTTATAATAATAAAAAATCTAATTTAAATAGTCTAAGGGTATAATCTGTAATTACATAATATAATAATAATTAAAATAATTACAGTTCTATTTTAATTACACTTGTAACCCTTCCTAGGTTGTGACCCTAGCAGTGGGCCTGGACGTCTAGCCTGACTTAAAAAGAAATTTTCTCAAACTTAGTTTAAATAATAATTAATAAAAATTGTTTATTTCTTAAATTTTATACAAAGGGGATAATCTTAACTTAGGATACGGGGGTTATATAGTGATTTTATAATCTAAAAGAATTTACATAAAGTTATATTAATAAACATCTAATTTGAATAGTCTAGGATATAATCTGTAATGATGTAAACGTAGTAATAATTGAAACAAATATAGTCCTAGTTTAATTACACCTATAACCCTTCCCGGTCATGGGCCCAAACATTTATCCTAACGTGAAAAGGAATTTTTTCAAACGTAGTTTAAGTGATAATTGATAAAAAATTGTTTATTTTAGAAATTTAATATGAAGGGTATATTCTTAATTTCAAGACACGGGGGGTTGTATAATCATTTTATAATTTAGAAAAATTTACATCAAGTTATAGTAATAAAACATCTAATTTAAATAGTCTACGGTTCTAATATGTAATTATGTAAATATAATAATAATTAAAACAAATATGGCTCTAGTTTAATTCCACTCGTAACCGTTCCCGGTCATGACCCCAAGCTTGGGCCTGGACATTTGGCCTGAAGACCGGCCGACGTAAAAAGGAATTTTCCAAACTTAGTTTAAGTGATAAATGATGAAAATTGTATATTTCCTAAATTTAACATAAAGGGTATATTCATAATTTCAAGATGCTGGCGATAGTATAGTCATTTCACTATCTAGAAGAATTTACATTAAGTTATAATAATAAAACATCGAATTTATATAGTCTAGGAGTATAATCTATGATTATAAACATAATATTAATTAAAACAAATATAGCCTTACTTTAATTATACCTGTAACCCTTCTTGGTCATGGACTCGGACGTCTAGCCTGAACACCAGCCTGACATGGGGCGGGGGGGGGGGGGGGGGGGGGGGGGGGGTAATGTAGCCATTTTGTAATCTAAAAGAATTTCCTTTAAGTTATAATTATACAACATCGAATTTAAATAGTCTAGGGGTCTAGCCTGTAATTATACAAACGTAATAATAATTAAAACAAATATAGTCCTAGTCTAATTACAGCTGTAACCTTTCCCGGTTGTGGTCCTGGACATCCAGCCTGAAAACTGGCCTAACGTAAAAAGAAATTTTCTCAAACTTGGTTTAAGTGATAATTGACCAAAGTAGTTTATTTCTTAAATTTAATGTAAAAGGTATATTTGTAATTTCAAGATTGGGGGGGGGGGGGGGGGGGGGGGGGNNGTGGGCGGGGGTTGTATTATAGTCATTTTGTAATCTAGAACCGTTTACATTAAGTTATAATAATGAAACATCCAATTTAAATATCCGGGCGTATAATCTATAATTATATAAACATAATAATAACTAAAATAAATATAGTCCTAGTTTAATTACACCCGATTAACAAAGGATTTTAGAGAGAGAATCTCTTCCTTCTCACTAAACCCAACGGCTATATTCATGGCTGATGGGACAATCTCCATGGTTGCAGGTCGTGGAATACATAATGCGACCCGGAATGGGAGCAATAGGACCCTCTCGAATCTAGCCTAGCACAATAATTTATCCCCAGCATCCTCTATTTTGGATTCATTAATGGAGAAATCCTCTCCTATTAGTTGTTCAAATACTGCTGGTCCCCCCCCCCCCCTGTCTTAAGTCCTTCATCCATAATGATCCGCACCAGTCCACTTCCCCAAACATAACCCCCATGTCCACGAAAACTCAAAACTCCCCATCTCGTAAACTCTCGCAAGCTTTTCAGGCTGAAGCCACCAAACTTCGATGCAAAGGCTCCATCTCCGATCTCATCTCTGGATCTCAGTAATCCTTCGGATTTGGAGGGTTTGGTTCAGACGGTGAGCGGCTGAAAGACCATTTTCAAGAAACCGTTCAAGATCGTAACCCAGTTCTTGAGGAAGCAGATAGCAGTGAGATTTATGCCCAGATCGACAATTTCCAACTTGATCAATCTAGTAATGTTGAACCCTCAGACTATACCAAAAATCTCGCTCCTCAGCGGACTCCATCTCCAACTAACCCTAATTGTGGGGTTCCGTCGGTGGATGTGGGAGGGACTCAAAATAACAGGTCCAATCCTCCATTATCAAAACCTAAGAAGGACTGGGTTTCCATTCTTCGATCTCAAAGTCCTGCGGAATCTATAAAGCTAGATTTCCACCCGGAAATTCTAAACAACAAACCTATTGTTATTGTTCTCGAGGAGAAACACCTTGAAACCAATCGATGGAAGCATTGCCTAGTTGGTTATTTCCTTGATGGAAAGATGGCACTGCCTCTGGTGCGTGCAACGGCTCATAACCTCTGGGGTTTGTATGGTCTTATTGATGTCAAATCTACTGAGCAAGGATGTTATTTCTTTGAGTTTTAGGATGATCACTCCAAAATAAGGGTCATGGAAAAGGGACCATGGTTTTTCTCTAAAAAAATACCTTCTCCTTCGTATTTGGGAGAAGCTCATGCCCTTGACCCGATACGAGCTTGATCACATCTCTGCCTGGGTAAAATTTCACCATCTTCCTTTGGAATTCTAGACTACTGAATGCTTCATCCGTATTACTAGTGCTGTGGGTAAGCCTATTTGTGTGGACAAGGCCACTGAAAATACGAGTAGACTCACTTTTGCTCGCATTTGTATCGAGATTGATGCTGGCCAGCCCCTCCCATAAATCCTTCAATTGGCTATTGGAAGAATGACAACTACTGTGGTCCTTGAGTATCAATGGCTACCACCCAAATGCTCGAAGTGCTGTGTCTTTGGCTTTAAGTGTCTGAAGAATACCATTCCCCTCAAGAGGGCAATTGGGTCCAAGTGGGTAAAAACAAAGGGAAAATGGTAAACTCAGATGATCCCACAACCTTTACTATTACGCCTACCATGTTACCTCAGGCAGTTGAGCTCCCTCCTATGCAAGACATTGATATGACGAAACATAACACTACCATAGAGGGGAATGAAGTTTTGGATGCAAGTGCTGATTCTGACAAAGAAGAAAGGGCAAGTCATGTTTCTCAGCGTGATTCTCCA
>JABCMJ010003019.1:0-26804 GCA_014822125.1 Arbutus unedo
GCATCACCAGAAAGGTTATTCTTCGTAAAAGAAAACACAAAATTCAAATTTCTGGTGACGATCTAAAACGTAACAAACTAGAAACAGTGGTTGCATCTGAGTTAGAAGGTATTTCTGCCGATGCAACCAATGAAGCTGATATTTCCCCGGATGCTACTATGGAACCTGCTGCCAGTGATAATTCCGTCAGAGAGCCAGAGATTTTCAGATGCTTATCATGCTTCAGCTTTATCATTCCTTCTGGTACAAATCCAGTCCAGCATAGCAGAAAGCTTATTCTATTCCTAGTATTTTTTTAGCATCACCATTTTAGCTTTTACATTGTTGTTCGGATATCGATTCCTCATACGGGTGGTGATGAATTCTGAACCAGACACGTAGGTGCATCGAAGAGGTAAAATATGAACATGTATATCAAAACCATAAGTGAGCCCAATTCTGACTTTCGTTTCTGTCTTAATCCGTCTATGCCACCTGTCTTTTGTCCTAATTCCTTTAGGCATTAAACTGGCAGATGGAAATCTCTCTGAATAGATTTTTACTCAATATGACCGACCATTAAACTGTTTTTCCTTTCATCAATTAAGAAAAATTTAAGCTCTCTTGGACATATATTCAGAGTCAACAATGAAATACTTAGTCTCTCTTACAGAAAGGCTGGGTAAGAATAATAATTGCGTTCCTAAATGGGGATTGATAATGCTTGATTCATTCCAAGTATGGAGGTTCTTGCTTGTGCTAATAAGAACGAAGACTGCACACCGATGGATGCTGATTGCTGCCAATAGACTGTTAGAGTTTGGAGTCAGTATCTGATTAGGTTTGCATGTGTAAAATAGCATTGCTTTCCAGCTTATTTTATTTTATTGCTTCTTTATTGGGCTGTAATATTCAGATTCTTGCAACTTAAAACATCCATATCTATTTAATCTTTTCAGGTAAGGGTTTCAAGCTATTCAAGATATTTGGACATAAAAGCATGCAAAGTCCTCAACCAATATCTGCAGTGAAGAAAAATTGGCTTCCCTCTCTTCTGGCATCCACCAACGAACAAACATCGATTGCGCAAGGTGTGCATCATATGCAATCCTTTCAGTTGATTGACTTTTGGGGGGCCAGAAACATTTGTCTCTTGATCTTGTTACAAGAGCCCAAAATTTGCTTTTAACTAATTTTAGATCACTCCTATAAATAAGTAGGGTTAAGCAATATTAAGTGATGTGTTAATACAGGAAGCTGTCTCAAGGCATATGCAGAAGAAAGTACTGTTGGAGCATCAGAACAAGAAGTTGCATCACCACCTTTATCTCTTGGTGCTCAAGCGCCTGTACAGAGCAGTACTACTGAAGCTCAGAATGGTGGGGCTGGCATTGTACCTCCATCAACACAAGGCCCCAAAATGCTTGGGGAATATATAGCTGGTGATATTGTCGAAAAAGGCACAGGTAATGGGAGAATTCCAGTTTTTCTCTTGAAGGATGAACAAACCCCTTTTATAAGTGCAAGATTCATGTTTCTTTGGATGTCTTCTAGTCTGACCAAGTTTGTACATTATGACCCTGCTTGGCATGCTTCTGCAACTATCAATGTCTAGTTTATTGATGGTGCTGGAGCGATGTCTACATGCTTAATTTTCTCACTAGTAATGTTTTCACAAGATGATTGGTTAGCGATAGTATTTTATGATACATGCATCATACTTCGGAGTGATGAATGCGACCCTTTATTTCTGACTGGTGTATGTTTTACTTACATCTGCTGACGAAGTGGCTGGATTCGGCAATCTTTGTTCAGATATGGGGCACCAGTTGGATTCGGCAAGTCGTTTGAATGAAATGCCTTGGACTGATGGAACTGATCAACCAGCAACCCAACTTGCCGGGACAACTCCAGTTTCTACCAAAGAACCTGCTGTAAATGTTCTTTTTAAACCTCGACAAGGTGGACTAAATATCCTAGTTCATTCAAATTCAGAGTCTTAAGAGAAATGACGGATGGACGAAAAAATAATTTGGCAATTGAAAGGAATATGTACATATAATTTCTGAGAACAAGGCACTGCTGTCTTACAAAACCCACATTTGGAATGCTAATTTCCCATCAGCATAACTATATAAAATTGGGTTCAACTATTTCCATGCTATCTTAGTCTTTAGCTTTTGCATATCTCTATTCCAGAATTTAAACATTTGGAAGCACCAATTTATGTAGTTTTCATTCCAGTTCTTGTTGCGTAATGAATGGAACAGATGCAGATGATAAAGATTCAAAACTGACAAAACCAGTTCCAGTGCTTGGAGAGTCTTTTATCAATGAGAAAGTGAATACTGTAGCAGGCTTTCCTTCTGAGAATGGAAAAGATGGTACGGCCACACTTCCCATCAGATCTGCATTTAAGCTAGAAATGTTTAAGACAAAACAAGTGGCGGTGCTCAGTAATTGAAATTCTTTCATTGATTCTCCTATGAACTACTTTCTTTAATATGCATTCCTATTGTTAGGGCTTACGCATCTTTGAATTTGTTGGCTTTTCTTTTGCTATAAAGCCTATAATTATATCAGTAACATGCTTACTTTATCAGTCAGGATCTTAAAGTGATGGATTTAGTTCTCATTTGAGTTTTTTGTTTTTTTGATAGCCGAGGTATCCGGCCGGCTTTGGAATTACTCCTCTCATTTGAGTTCTTATTGCATAATGAATGGAACAGGTGCATATGAAGATTCAAAATTGACAAAACCCTGTTCTGCACTTGGAGAGTCAGATATCACTGAGAAAGTGAACATTTTAGCAGACTTTCCTTCTGAAAATGGGCAAAAAGTTGCAGCCACACTTCCCATCGGCTCTGTAGTTGAAGCTACAAATGTAGAAGTCACATTTAGTGGTAATTGTCAGTGAATATGATTTTTGCATTGCTTCTCCTATGAACTTCATTTCTATGGACTTCTGTTGATAAAATGCCAGACATGGCTTTGTTACTGAACATAACATTATTTCGCATTTCCAGAAACAACCTATTCTTCTGAAGCTTCTCAGCATGCCATATTTGGCACCAAAGTGGACGTTCATGTAGAAGAGACCTTGAAATCCAGCAACAGTGCCATTAGTCTATCAAGACCGGATGGTTTGTTGTTTCAAGACACACAAGTCAACATTACCAACGATCCAGCTAAAAGCAGTGCAAGTGATATTTCTCTAACTACGTCATCCCGTCAAGGTCTTTATTTTCCTAATCAATGCGTATTCTTTAGTTCATGCATACTACATTTCCTTCTCTAGAATCACTAGTCAAATTATCGTGTTATCATAATTTTTTGCAGGCGGTGATACAATCATTACAATAAAAGGAGGACATGCTGAGCCAGCAGGCCCTCAGGAAGCACAAGATACTGTCACTTCAGCAGAAACAGTGCCATTAATACATACTGAGAGTGCTGAAGCTAGAGGATTTCCTGGATTGGAGATAATAAAAAGCGTGGTATATGGTGGTCTGATGGAATCAATTGCTAGCGTAGGTATTGTGTCGTCTGCAGCTGCTGCTGATGCCTCCACATGTAAGTTTTACATAATTTTCGTTCGGCTGTGCTTACTGCTTACTATTGGTAAAGCGCCATGTGAAACAATAAGTCTTGGTTCCTAATTGAGGGTGCTGGGAGGACCCAGAAGACCTAAAAAAATTGCAGTAACTTTTGAAAGTGGCTTTTAAGGCTCGAAAAGTATTGTTAGGCTTCTTCTTGTGCTTATATGTTGTGTATAGTATGTTTCTGTTTTTCTTTTAACTTGGGCCTTTGAATTCATAGGTCTTGGTAATTAATCTTTTGATCTTGTTACAGTAAATATTTTGGCTTTGGGATTGGCTAATCTGGTCGGAGGACTTTTCGTCATTTTTCATAACGTGAGTCTCTCTTGTCAACTCCTATTCCTTGCAAAAGATTCCTATACAAAATGTTTGACAAATCAGAAATTTGGAAATGCTTTTGTAACATGATCATGTTCTGAATCATGGGTGATCTTACAGCTTTGGGAGCTGAAAAACAACCAATCTGAGGTGGCATCCGATCAAGTAACTACGCGACTAGATCGGTACCAAGAATTACTGGGTCAGAGACAGAATTTCTTGCTTCATGCAACTGTTGCCATATTATCATTCCTCATTTTCGGCTTAATACCTCCAGTCGTATATAGCTTCTCGTTTCGTGTGAGTGACAACACGGACTATAAACTCATTGCAGTTGCAGCAGCTTCTCTTCTCTGCATCATCATACTTGCTATAGGCAAGGCTTATGTTAAGAGGCCACCCAAGTTTTACATAAAAACTGTCATCTACTACGTCGTCACGGGATTCATGGCCTCGGGACTTTCTTATGCAGTTGGTGATCTAATCAAGAAACTCATGGACAAACTCGGTTGGTTCGACTCCACGCTGACTATGAACATTCTTGGGACGACGACGACGACAGCGGTGATGCCAGCTTGGGGATCCTATTAATGGTCAATGGAGTTTTGAAAGCAGAGTTGTTTCTGAAACTTGAATGTTGATGACTTATGTTTTGCACCATCCCGATTGTCACGGCTTCTAAGAGCTCTTAGTGTCACGTAAGTTGGTAGTCTGTGACAGAATGTACTATTTGGAGAGCGATTTCTTGTACGAGAGAATAATTCATGTAATGCTGCATTTTTTGCATTTCAATGAGAAAATAAGAATCCATCTATAAGATGTATTTGAATAAATTCCTTTTTAGCCACGCCAAAAATGGTAATGGGGATGGTTTTTGTCCATCAAGGGATTGATCCCGGGATTCGGGAGTTGTAGGTCTGCACTACAGTCCCAAATTCTACATTCTAAGCCCGTTAATAGGATTCGATTGTTTATTGTTTCGTAGAGTATATTGCTTTTGCTAAAAAAAGTTAATATTAGTTGATGTTTCATTATTTTTTAGATAATTTTTCGTTAAATTTTGCATTTTCTCATTCAAAAAATATTAAAATTTAGACCGAAATTAAAACAAAATAAATAAGACAATATTAAATATAAAACTGTCTATTTAAAACTTTATCTGTCTTTAGTAAACTTTGTGAGTTTATGCCCATATATATTTTTTAGATTAATTTCATCAATTAATTGATTAAAAAATGACAAAAAACAGTGATTAATACCACAAAAAGTTGACCAAAAAGGTTCTAAGTAGATAGGAGTCATACGATCGGACAGATTTGTTTTAAAAAAAATTCAAAAGACAAATATAATTTGAATAAGTCTGCTAACACATTAAAGTTGTACATCAAATGGTACATCATGCTTACGTGATATGTCATTTTAAACATAAAATGTAAAAACGAGTCCCATGAATTTTGATATATATTTAAGTTAGTAGATGTCACGTATGCATGATGTATAACTTAATATACAAAGCGATGTGTTAATAGCATTGTTTATATAATTTTTGTATGAATAATATGTTACAGTGTCAATTTAAGGCCATGTTCGGTTGAATATTTTTGTATTTTTTTAGAGTAATATTTGTAATATATATTTGAAATTGATTCCATTTTGGTCATGTCTAATACTGTTTATTTGCTCTCTTTTTTATCGTGTTCTTTAAATTTTATTTCCAAAACAAATTTAAAATTTTATTATTGACTTAAAAAAATATTTCAAAATTAATTGTGAACTCAAAATTTAAAAATAAAAATTTTTCTTAACAGAATATATACACAAAGCACATAATATTTTTATTTTATTTTAAACACAGTACTCATTTTTTCGAGAAAAAAGAAGAGAGAAAGTGCTTTAAAAATACAAAAAAAAAAATCTAATCTTGAATTTTTTTTTTTATGAAAAACTTATACCAAAATAACATTTAAAAATATTTATTTTTTAAAAATTAATTCAAAAACTATCAACCGTTCGTAAATCACCTTAATGAATTGAAGTGAGCACACAAAAATCGCTCAACAGCCACCCTATTTCGCCAATTAAATGCTTCGCGGGACCATAGTGCCTTTAATGTTGGATTCAACATTAAACTTTGGGAGGTGAGCCAACCCTTTTCCCAACAATGTTATAAAAGCATCTTCAATCCTATTTTTTATTCTTTTAATAAAAATACAATTTTTTATTTTATTTTATGTACTTACTTTTTTTTATCTATACTCCAATTTCATTCTCTATTTTATTCATCTGTACATCAAAGTTAATTTTGCACCAATAAAAAAAGATGAAGTAATATGCACACGCAAAATTCCTAATGGCATATTGAAGTAAATAAAAATGAATTGTGCTAGCCATTTTTGCCAAGAGAACACATTTTCCAGGGATTTGGAGATTAATGAGGATACAGTGCTCACAAATCTATGTAATTTTATCTATTTTGTTTTCGAAACTACGTTATTTTTTACTTATTTCGTGAATTGTTATCAAAATATGTGAGATCAAATTACTTTCTGAATTGTTATCAAAATACATAAAATTAACATGACATAATTTCAAAACAAAACAAACAACTATGTTATCTTGCCCGCAGTAGAGGGAGCTCCACTCTATTTTCCAGTGGGTCACAAATGCCAACCATACAACCCCAAGTGATTGCCTGAGTGGAGATCGAAATAAGTCGTAAACCCAGACGTCTCGAGATCGAAACTTAACAACATTTGGGGCTCACTGGAGGTTTGCCTAGTCGTTAACTTCGAGTCTCAATAACTAGTCGGCATTACATAGAGACTCTCTCAAGCTTGACCACAACTTAATCCTAAGCCGACTGGATATTTTGGTTCCAAAAAAAAAACAAACAGATGCCAACCACACACACAATCAATCTAAGAATTAAAGGCCATTGAAGTTAAGTCCATCTTTCCCCATAAATAAAAACATGCCAGGAAATGTTTCCCTGCCCCCAACTTGGGACCAGTACGGACATAGTTCCGCGCTAAACTTGATGGCACACAACTTAAAAAATGGTAGCAAGGCCAACCCCAGCATTAATATCGATTATTCATTTACAAGGCTCTCCCAAATGAAGTTTTCATCTAAAAAACATACCAGAAAAGGGAAATCAGATTCCAAAAAAAGCAAAGAGAGAGTAAATCAATCACGAACAGGTACGGTCTAATGTGTTAGAAAAGTTGGAACTTTTCCTATGTGAAACAACAAATCACACATCCGAACATAACAACGAAAATGCTCTATTTTCACATGAAAGCATAATGCATATAACACCACAAGACCAGACGATGCGTGATTAGCACGTGTAGCGTCCAGCCTACAACTCTGTTTTATGCAGTCAATGGTTATGCTAAAAGAACACTGATGTCATACTCCTATGAAGGTGAGATTGTTGTGCAAATGACCTCGACACAAGGCTTCGTGGTCACGAATTCTTAGGAGTGGGACCCATGATTCAATTCCGCCATGCTTTTGCTTTTCTTCATTTTTGCTTTGAACTGAGATTTTGTCGCTAGGGTTTGCACTGTGTTTGCGAAATTGCCAACTGACATGATAATCAGAAGGATCCCACACGTAACTACCTGCCAAAGGCAAATTACATGATAGATTAAGTGCTCGAACAGCATTTAAGTCCAACTAAGACGGTAAATTGCTTGAGCAAATACTGAACGGGAAGTAAGTGTTTAACCTTGAAAGCTCATGCACATCACAACCAGAAATCCTAAAAAATGCATCTCCAGGCATTCACATATTATTGGACATACTCTTACCTGCCACTCAGACACAACACCAACCAGTGCGATTTTAAGCAGCAACATTCCAACATATGCTTCAAAACCCTGAAATCAAGTGTAACACAAATAAGGCAGTTTCCACTTAGCTAAGGTCCCTAAGATATTAAAAAAAAAAAAACTGTAGCTGCATATTGGATTCAAAAACAAAGTGAATTGATTTGCCTGGCCTATTACGGAAGAAAGTAAATCTTCTAACAACTACCAAGGCGTTCAAAGTCATAGAAGTAATTTTCTTCAAAACTACTGCACCTTTTTGTCCCCACACAGAAGGATTAGCAATCAATGAGCATTGTGCTAAGGTGTGTGTATCGTTTATTTTGGTCATGACGCCTCTATTTAATGTACATTTCTTTTGCAATAAACCAAACCAAACCGAGCCTTAAGTTCCAATTAACTGGGGACATTTCTTTTGAAATGAACTTCATAATGAAGTGCTGGCCAAAAAGGTTTACGAAGAGAAAGAGAAGATTGCATGCACAAAACCAGGTTTGTCAAATGGTAAACCAGAAGAGAATGTCTATATATAAGTAATGGAAGAAATAGTGGAATGGAGTTCTGATCACAGCTACAAGTTCCTTTTCATAGCAGTAAATGAATATATATTCTTGGTAAGTTAGCATAGGAAAATAATGGTCAATGCTACAATCTTGATTCAAAAAGTTTCTGTTTGTTTGATTCAACATGATTTAGATGATAAAACATATATTGGTGGACAAAATTCTAAAAATAGCCATTTGTGCTGCATGTATCACTCACCTGCAATACAAATAGAATGGGTGCCAACATCCATAGTTGACCTTTAACTCCAGCAGTTTCTCCCCAGACAACATCCATTCTTCTAGCCTAAAACCAACAACAGGATCAAAAGTAAGAGGCTAAGAACCTTGCCACACCCACGAAGAAGATCATCTACAACCAAGCATTTCTATGCTACCAGAAAGTCTGATAAATATTTTGGTGCACCACAAGAACCTAACACATCTCAGCCACAATTGCTATGTATAATAATCTCAATCGGCAGAAGAAAAAGCAGACTGAATAGAGAACAAAACAAAATACAAAGACATGAGAAAAGCACAGAATTTGTTTTCGCTAGTTACACCTTCCCCAGTGCTATACGGGTATATAGTCTTTGGCGTTGATATCTATTTTGTAGAAGCATTGCAACTCCTTGCATGATAGCCCATTGCAGGAACAGTTGAACTCCTCTCTGCATTAGTAAATCTAAAGTCTTCACTAATGAAAAGGGAAAAGTAAAAGTCAATCTACACATGGATATATAATAACCTGCTTCTGGGCACAATCAGGTTCCCTTTCTATCTCCCATGTGAGACTGATAAGTGCCATAGCCATAGCAAAGTAGTGATGGTATATCCACCTAGAACATCCAAAAAAAATCCACTCATGCAAATAATCTTTGGTTATTGCGTATTAGTTAATGAAGGAAGTATAATAATCACATAGAAACTTGACTACATGTTGCATTCTCATTGTATTACAATGTGATTTGGGAATTCGAATAAAAGAGGATGATATGAGATCAATTATCTAAGACAGCAGAATTACGATCAATATGAGTAAAAGACCACCACAAATACTTAGTTCAATAGAGTTTGATCCTGTCTAGTTTGGAGACTTGGAGTCAGCAAGATGAGTCTTTTGCAGCATACAGCTTCAATTCATATCATAATGGCTACGAGTCTTTGTTGCAATGTGAAGACAGACTACACGAATCCATCGACCACGATGTCATACTACATCTTTATGCATGGAAGTAATAAAAATTCTTCTGCCACTCTATTTTATTTCCTAAACTCATTGCCCGTAAAGCATTCACCGTTGATAGACAAGGGAAACAGACATTACAAATACCTAACATCAAGAATAATCATGGAAAAACAAATATTAAATTTGATGAACAGTAAGGCACAAATAATAATCATCTTAGCATAAAGTTCCAGAAAATGAACATAAGCACAATACGAAATTACCATGGGCGAATATCACTTCCGTTAACTCTGAGTATATTCTCTCGCAAAGCCAATCCCGTGTAGAGAAATAACAACCAGGCCTGAAAAAGAGTGCGTTCAGTCCACTTCAAAACAAAACCAAACTACGATGAACAAATCAAAAATCCAAATGCCCCACAAAAATTCAATCACAAATGATTTTCTTTCTTCACCCTATAAACACCTGGTAAAGCTGAACAGGCAATGCAGGAAAGCAACCGCCCCATAGCCACGACCTTAACACAAGTAGCAGTGATGGGAAAAAGAGAAACAGCAATGCAGTCCTATCCTGTTCATGGCAGAATAGCAGTTTATGAAAACGATTCAACTTTTACAATCTCTAGTCTCTTGTTTGAACAAGTAATGGAACCATGGGAGTTACCAAGTGATGGTTCAGAATTGCATGAGTTAGACAGAATTTAGATTAACTATACTTAAAAGATACTGAACTGATATTGGCATTCAGGGGAGGACCAATAAAGCTCCCAGTTGGTGCACATAGAATCCCCACCATCCATCACAAACATCCCATTTTGTGAAGAAACCCATCACTTTAGTTCTTTTCATATTGAAATTACCACCAAACAGCAGTAGAAGAGATGCGTTGTAATGATCTTCTTACCACCTGAGCCCTTTAAGACCAGTAGGCAGTAGCCACCAAAACAGCATTGATATGTCTCACAAACACCCAGAGAACACATATCATAGAGCAAATCTAAGGCTAAAAACGCCAATCATTTTTCCATAAACAGGGAAGAAATAATGTTTCCATGTGGCAATGGAAAAGCATTCAAATTAGCATATGAAGTCTACAAGTGAAAACTTTTTGGAAAAAAACCACAAAACAGTATGTATCATGAAAACATATATCAGCATACCATATTTGGGTTCAGCATGCTAATGGCAAGGAGCAATGAATATACCTCCTCTTCAACATTAGGGAAATATTATGCATAATCACCAAAGGAGGTGCGACCAAAGTACGAACCAGGTATAAAACCTCACCCAAAAAATCACATAGGCGCACGCACCAAAACACAACTAACCGAAGCCTCCAAAAGGCCAACAGAAATGTTACTGGCGGTATATTTCCTCATGGGCTGTAAACACAATACTATTGACTGGATCCCTGTTGTACCAAAAAGGGCCAGCGGTAAAGCCTGCAACAGGGCAACAATAAAAAAACCAGAGTAATCATTTCCTCCCCCATCCGAACCCATCAAAATCCACCAAACTATTGGACCTAAAGTACCTGTATTAACCACTCTACTTTTCCGAAGATAAATTCGACAAAATAGCAGGGCTTTATCCCCGGAATTTCTTCGAAGCTCTATCTCCTCTCCAAGAAAAGCCTTCCCAATCAACTTTTCTCCTCCACCTGAACTGAATTTCTTTTCATCAAACTCAGTTTGCTATGCAGCCCTACAACTAACCACCCCCAATCCCAACCCACAAAAATACCAAAAAAAAAACTGGGAGAAAAAAAAACATAAATTAATAACTTTACTTTTCTGCTGCAGGCTTATACTTCTTCTTTTAATACTCAAGACTTTATTTAACTCCCTTGTTAAAGTTAAAACTTTCTTCTCTCGAAAGGCATCATCTTCAGCCCCATACAGATTCTTCCTCTCAGTTTGAGCCTCTCTTGCAATCACTGGCAATTGTAAAAACATCGAATTCTATCCCTCTTTTAGCAAAAAAAATCCCACTTCAGTCAAGTGTCATCTTGATCTTGCACCATTTCTGCCAATCTACCAACTCCCTATTCCAGAACATTTCACCTCCCCTCCTGACAGTGCCACCATGTCCTTAAAAGCCCATATGGACCACACACGTAAAAAATTAACAATATGAAACACAGGAGACATAAAAAAGACCACATCCCAAGCTTTCCTAAGTACAGGGAAAGTATGCTTCACTGACCCAAGCATCAATACCAGGAACAAAATAAACTCAAAAACTTGCGAAGTCGCCACAAAATGTAATAAAAAGATGGTTCACTAAATCCCTCATGCACTCGCAAATGCAACACCAATCCTGGGACAATCCCAAGAATACCTATTCCCATCCTTTGTTTCTCTTTCATTCTATGTAGGACCATAGACAAATGGGAAAAAAACATTGGAACTTTGAAGCCATCCTCTTCACTCCTAAATAGTCAAGAACATGAGAATGCATCAATCTTCACATCTCTATTCTAGAAATTTTGTAACCCTACACCACCAAGATGCCCTAAGCCGCACCATTAGCCCCCAAGCACACCCACCTGATTGGCGTTGATCTCCTCCATCTTAGTATCATCCATGGAATGATGCAAACAAACAAGATCCCTTCACATTGAGTTGGAAGTCTTTTAAATCCATCTTCCTCTTATTGGGGCCATTTAGACCATCGTATTCCAAGAAACCTCGTCTCCATGGAGAATGGCAAACGCAATATCTTTTTCTCCCCCTCCTCAAAAAACCTCGTTCACCCTTTACCTTTTCTAGAGTCAGAATTGACAGCACACTCCAGATTTTTAGTCTCACGGGCTTTCCTAGAGCTTGAGCTTGCCAATGTTGTCCTAACCTCCCTTTTGTTCTAACTGTCTTGGACCTCCATCTCTATTAGTGTACCTCGTACCAATATCTAATTTAAGAAAACCTCAACAAACATGAAACCAAAAAACCTTACGCAGACATCTACAAATCCCCAACAAACAGGGATGCCAACGCCAATCCGTTCAAGGCGTAAATCAAGCTCCCCCAAAATACACGTCCCAAGCCTTTCCATTCGCCCTCCTTGGGGGTCCTCTATGACACTAGGCCAACCCATGCATTCCCAAGCTATACCGAACAGCCGAAAAAACAGCACAACTAAAAATCTCTGAAACGACGACTCCAAAAGGCAAAGAAGATACAACAAGATTACGGTAGAGGAAAAAAAATGCCACAACTCACGACCTGTAAAAGTTGCATGAGTAGTAAATACAATAAAGGTAAAACTTACTCTGAAACTATTGTATTCCTCTTTCACTTTCAGCTTAACATCCTTCCTGGTTGCACGTACATTAATTGGGCCAAGAAACATACTCAGGAATCTCCCTGCAACCACACAACCTCATATTAGTCGGCAACATAACTGAAAAATACGAGCCGGAATTCACAGAATACTGAAATCACCATGAGATTTTCTAGGAAGAAAGGCGGCGGCATCTCCTTCACTCAATATGTAGCTAGCCCTGTATAATTCCTCTTCCAGCTAAAGACAAATCAGAAGCAAACAGAATCTGTAATTACAATAAGCAGAAAAATCCCAATGCATAGTGAATATCTCTGTACATATGCGCATGGATGTGTAAAGGGAGATAGCTGTTGTTACTTTTTCAGCTTCTTTGGGATCTAAATTGCCATGCTCGACTAAGGAGGAAACAGATGAACGGATTCCCCGGATGGTGGAATCGAGCGAGAGGAGTCGCTGTCGGAGAGCGTCTTCTTCGCTTGTGTTTCTTGAAATCAAGGCGGAAGCTGAATCCTGCAACTCTTTGGCTGACTCCACCACTCTGAAAACATTTTCCGCCACCGTATTCTCCGACTTCTCACCATCAGCGGCGTCGTTAGCCATCCCAGATATCAATCAATAGATCGATTCCCCCCGTTTACACGTTTGT
Organism: Arbutus unedo; assembly: GCA_014822125.1. Classification (NCBI taxonomy): domain Eukaryota; kingdom Viridiplantae; phylum Streptophyta; class Magnoliopsida; order Ericales; family Ericaceae; genus Arbutus; species Arbutus unedo. Next base: position 13,394 of record JABCMJ010003019.1, read on the forward strand.
GTATCGTGCGTGGGTGCTATATGTATAGAAAAATGTGCTGATGCGAAGTAGGAACAAGTGGATTGGAATTGAGAGGGAATAGATTCTAGAGAGAGAGAGAGGGGCGGAAGAAGAAGAGGATGTGTTTAAGTATTTTTCAGTTTTTTGTTTTTCTATTTTCCTTGAGAAATACCGACCGCTTTTTGGAGAAATTACGAAATTGTTTTTTTTTTTAGCGGACCAAAATATTTCCAAGTGCACCCGAAGCAATAAACATGATTTTGTTATTTTTTTCTTTTAAATATTTAAAGCGATTAAAGTGCGTAAAACATGGTTTTTGGATCATGTAAAGACAAAAAATAATTTGTATTTTTTGTGATTTTTAATTTTTTGGGAAAAAAATTGTATGTGTGTTATATAGGTTATGTATAAATAGTATACGGAGATAAATAGAAAAATAATGTCTACTAACACATCACATTGTATATTTAATTATACATCATGTCTATATGACATGTTACACAACTCGTGTTTTAAATATAAGCATAAGGGTGCATCCCCTAAATTTTAATCTATGTATTTAAACTTAATAAATCTCATGAGTTGGGTAACATATCATATATACATGATATGTTAATAGTATAACTCATAAATAAATATTATGTGATTGAATACTTTGTTATAGATAAGCTAATTTAAAACAAAAATTGTGTGTAACAAAAAATATTTGAGAACACGGTATTATCAATCCTAGTACTAAGTAAATTCAACTAATTATGTTGGAATTCATAATGGTTTGGTGCATGAATTCGAGATATTGGAAGATTATACGAGACAACTAAAAAGTCCGAAATGACCCTTTTGCTTATGATCGTCGATGATGATGTGCAACTCAAAAGATATTGATAATAGCCGCTAATGATCATCAACTCAAATCTTACATTTGTTTTATAATTTGGAAAGTTTCCCCATTTGTATATAAGTTCAATCCAGTTCACATTTTTATAGACATTAGAATTTTGTGCTCAACATGTATATTCCAAATTTTGTGTTGAGTGAGAGTGAAATAAAAATAGGCTCAATTCGATTGACAGTCAAAAATTGGTATTCAATCGATTGACTTAGTCATTCTATCTTGTATGACAAATGTCGACGTGACGAATAATTTATTTTAACAGAATTGTAATTTCACAGTACTCGATTAGTTTGTATATATTACATAATATGTTTTCCTTTTTACAATTTTTATAATTTTAATTCATGATTAATGAAGACTATTTTTTAAAATTCGAATATTTTTTTCTTACAAAATATAAACATTCAAAATTCTCTTGATCATTAAATCTCACCACCTACCTGAAAACTCCTAAACCTGCCACCAGCCCAGACAGGAAATTTAGGTAGGATAATTTAGCATGCTATGCAAAAATAAATATCTAGATTTGTCGGGTCAACAACCTACATGCCATTACTATATTAGCCCTACCTTCCACAACTTAGCAGTACTTCTAGCCTTAATAACCTATTGAAGGCTATCATTAATCAAATAAATCTCATTAGGTCATAGTGGTAGACTTGGATATTGTGCACTGTGCATAACATGTTATATCGTGCGTTAAAATAATATCATTTTAATACATAAAATATTATTTCGAGTAGATTTTTAAAGGTAAGAGCCTTTGTTTTTATGCTAAAATTACTTTGTTTTTTTAAATAATACGTCTATTGTATAATAGGCTCGTCTAATTACGTAGTGGTACGCGAAATTCTTGTTATGAACCTAATATATGATAAGCAATGGTGTACCTCGTTGAAATTCCCAAGTAATGGTCTACTTTATTAAGATTTTTTATTTTTTATTTTTCAAATATCTGTCTTGTCATTTTAGACAATTTAAAAAGAAATAATTTTTTGATAACTAAGATAATTATAGGTGCACAAGCCACAATGCTGCATTCAAGACATGGAAGAGTTTGTTGAGATCGCAAGTAATGATCGACAGTATTAAATTTTTTATTCAAGTTATTGTATATTTTTTAATATAAATATCTCTATCATTAAACTTATAGGTGCACGAGACATGAATTCAAGACCTATAAGGGTTTGTTGAACTCATAAGCGTTGGAAATTCAAAGGGTTTAAATAAACGAGACATCGGAGGGTTTTGAAGTAACCGGAAAGTCTTGGGCGTTTCACACCCAAGAGTCACTATAATGTCTCATACATGTACCATCCGAATATCATTATTGTATATTATTCCAAAATCGTTCATGAACCATCCAAAGGTCAATCCTTTTTTGACCTTCTTTCATTCACGTCCTTTCATTACTAGGAGATCCCAAAGGCCTTTATATACCTAGTTCGATTTTGGTATTGAAAAATAAAATCCAACGATATTTTGTCTATCTCAAGTGAGAGAGAACCAAACACGAGCAAGTTCGACAGGCGAACAAGATTAGATGTGACATAATTCGTGGAGCCGTTTTATCATAGGAGACGACGCTAGATCTATTCTCCAACACCTACGGTGAGGCGGCGATTTAGTCTTAAGAAAACTGTGTTAAACACGGGACTCGATTCAGTAACACTGAATTTGATTTCTGTATATATTGTATTATAGATTCAATTATGTATTTATTGATTCAATTATTAAGGAAAAAAATATATATGTTTTTTGAATTCCGTTTTTTCGAATCTGTCGCACCATTTTTCTTACAGTAAGTAATTATAGTTAATTTTCTAGATTTTTGTGTTATTTTTTTCAAATCATTTTATGCAATTACTAAAAAATAAACAAAAACTATGACGACTAAAAAGTTCCTGGTCCATGCAGAAGCCGGAAGGCATACATTAAAGACATGCAAGAGCTTATTGTATACTTAAGTAATGGTTTACTTTATTAATCGTTCTATTAATATTTTTTGTGATTTTTTTACAAACATCTTTATCATCATTTTTAAAAATTAAAAAATAAGGAAGTTTATAAAAAAATGTAGAATGGTGTCAAATTTTATTCCTCTCTAGACAGATAAAATTTGGAGTCCAAATGTCATATTCAAAATCCAAAATAGCTAAGAAACTCATTTGGCCTCTAGTTGTCAATATTTTCCCCCATAATATGACTTAATTTTTAGCATTTAATTCTTCTAGTTGTCACAAATATAAAAGAAAATTTGTTGTGTGAGCTTTGTGAAGATTTTAACTCAACTAGCCAAGCTTTTGGGTCCACTCCTAGACGTGCGTGTCTTATCTAAATGAATTAAATAACAAAATTAATATGTACATGTTTTATCTGAATAAATTAAATAACAGGATTAATTTCAACTTAACATTTTTTGACCCAAAATAAACTTAATATTGTAGCTCAATTAGCTCAACTTATTTTCTTGAAGAGCCAAGTTGAAACGAGCCCTTATCAAAGTCTCAAGTTACAATGGTAGTTGTTCCTTCCATTTTCTGACCCATTTTCCACGCTATGTCGCCAGTCACCGCCATCGATCACCATCAGAACAGTTTCCATACAACCTCTCCTTTTGTATCTTCTTCCGTTCAATATATGTATGATTATGTACTTTTTGTATGACTCTTAATTTGTACAAGTTCAAAACAGATTATCATATCCAAATCCCTAATAAAGTCGATATATGTTCCAAATGTGTGATTATATACTTTCTGTTCCTTTTTAAGTAATCTATACTACGAATGACAAATGAACATCTCAAATTAATTCACACGATGGATGAAAATATATAAAGTAACGTCACTATGAATATATCATGAGATTGATTTTATATATATATATATATATATATATATATATATATATATAAGGAATCATATGATTCAACCAACAATGAAAACATAAAGAAGGGAAAAATGTATGAATGAAAAGTGTACAATACCACATTGAGTCTCTGATATTATAATGCTCCTTTTTTAACAATAATACAGTAGTCTCAAATCTCTTTAAATGCCAAAAACTTACAGAATACATATGACCATTTAGTTGACAACTTACAACAATGAATCCTACTATTCAAATGCATAACATCATGTCTAGAAGAACAGAGTAGTTCTAACATCTGCAGAATGAACAAACCCTAATAGGGTTCCAAGAGAGTCACTCTAAGATTGCCTCCATAACCACAGAGGAAAGTAGAACAGTTGGATCTCCAACAATAATACCGAGCACTGTCCTGACAAATATGGCTACTATCTTGAGGAATGCAATACCGCCTCCCCCACCTTTTTTTTTCAAATTGGCCACAAGCTTCAAATCCAATCTTTCCAACGCCATAGAAGCATCATCATCATCTTCCTTGTCTTTACTATCCGAATGCCCTGTCTGCCAAACCTCGTGCATTATTTGAGATATACAATACAGATGCAAAGAACACTCGTTCTGCTCAGAAACATAACACCAACCCTGGACGTTGCCATCCACGAGCCAGTCAGCTTGCTTCTGCTTACACCAATAGCACTTGTCTTTCACCTTTTTCTGGAGCACGAAGATGATGCCACCAATGCACAATTTCCCTTTCAGGTTGGCACAAAACGGGTGCAAATCCAAGCTTTTCTTGCCGCAATTCTTGCTGCAACGATAGGAATAGCCATGGATTTTCCTCCCACAGGCATCACAAGTGTTTCCAGGTTCCTGACTAAATACAAAGGTGGACCCTTTGAAAAACACTTGGGTTGTAGTGGGTTTAGGGGACACGCACTCTCTGTGGCGATCATGGTTACAGGGCTCGCATCTGTATCTCTGTTGGAACCCGTCCTCCCTGCATGCGTCACATTTGAACGGTTTGTTGTAGCATCTTAGCTCCAGCTCATGCTCATGCTCATGCTCTGGGTACCGATTGTGAATTGTTTTGGCCTTCAGTTCGTCAATAGGTTTGATGATGAGACCTGATAAAAAATTGGAACCATACAGATAAAATCAAGTTACAATCCAGATTGATATGCCAATAAATTAGAAAGTAAAAGAAACAATAAAAACTTGGTCACTTTGGGGTAGTCTGGAATCAAATCCAAAAATTTAATAACCCTAAGCGTGATTTGTTATTTTTTCAAATTGGAATCCTTTGAATTACTGTTTCAATTTTTGGTAATCGAATTTGGATCTAATCCGATCTGCCTAAGAAACATTAGATAGGAAAATTGATGCTACCTGGAAGCTGTGTAGCCACGTTATGTTTCTGATGATGATTTCGTTGTAACACAATTCGCTGGTCCTGTTTGTTGATTTTTGGTAGGCTTTCTTCTTCCCTTGAAACAGTTGCCTTCCCCTGTTTTGCATTGATTGAATCACACACTCCATGAATTTGCAGCTCCTGTTTGCTCTTTTTGGGTAGGTTTTTTCCTTCCCCAACCAGCTCAGCATTAATTTTCTTATCCTTTATGACTCTGTGTGGGTCCACCTTTCCTGAAATGATTGCCACTTCCTCTTTAGTATCTATGTTTACTGAATCCACCCCCTGAATATGCCGCACAATCTTCTTCACCATTTCCACACAACCATGGAAGAACATACAGATGAGTGCCAGCTTCAGGAAAAAAGTCCCCGGCAAATTATATGGGCAACTCATTTAAAAAGCTTCTAGTAAATTACAATTCCCTGTTAATTCAGAAAAAGGAGCAAAATATGGGACGTTAGATTTTTGGAGGAACAATATAAATTCAAATGGCAATAGGAAATGACAGACTCTTCGAAAATACATAAATGCGATAACTCAGGATCATAATTAATATCTGGAAAATTATGCATTAATGGTTTTTTAAAAGAAAACTCACTCATAACATTTGCATGAAATTAAACATATAAGGAAACGGTCAAGGTTTCTGAACCTTACCTGTAGTAGCGGTTCAAATATGTTGAGAGCTTTTGCCAATTTACTCAGGAGAGAAGAAGAAGGGAAATGAAGAGGAAAGATGATGGAGTACTTTATCAAGGAGAATGATCATTTAAAACATATCTGACCGTTGTAAACTACTCTGAGAATGATCAAAACATTTCTCAACTATTCAAGCGGTGTCTAATAACTAAGGCGTAAAACCTTGTCATTCCATTCTCAGTAAATAATCTCTATCAACTCAATGAAGACAATTGAAGAACTCAATATAATTTATGCAATAACAACTCGGTAATGGCTACTCAATGAGTACAATTGAAGACCTTGGCATCTTAAAGGTCTTAAGAACTCCAACCCAACCATTAAGATATATAATAGTTAGCAATTGCAAAATTCTCGATTTAAGAACTTAAACAGAAGTTTAGAGTATTGTGGGTCCTTCTAAGTTCACATGACTCGCACGGAATTAACACTTAAGCAACATAATAGTCATGCATTAAAAGAAAGTATTTGGACGAGCAACGGTTTCACCATGAGACATGTTTTCTTTTTAATAAACAATGGTTGTATTGTTTTTTCAAATGAACACGACTCGTTCAAAACTAGTAAATGCAAGTTTTAACTTTTTTCAAGTGGGTGTTCGATTTCTCAAAGGGACACCTACAAATCAAGAGTTGTATCTCTTGCCAAGTAAAAACTTTTATTTAACCATGGCAACTATTACTTGATCACTATCATTGCCTTGTAAGACACCCATACAAGTATGCAAATTTAAAAACTGGTGATAATAATCGTTTATGATATTGAGATTGTAAACGGAATTCCAAAGGAGTAAATATGACCCACTGTAATCAAACATTAGAATGGATAAAACCTTTCCTTGATGTTCAAACATAGGTTCAAACCTATTAATCTATTGCGGTGTTTGCTCTTTTACCTCACACTTGTGTGATTTAAAATGACCTACATATTTTTGGCACGCCCAATGGGACCAGGTGACAATTTGCTAAGTGAAGATGGCAGAAAAACGCCAAGGGAAGAACTCAATCGTTGGAGGAGACGGGTCCCCTAAAAGAGAAAGTGTTCGATCTCCACCTATTCTAGTGCTCCAAGCCTCTCAGGAGGACCTACTGGAAGTGGTAGGAGGTATGAAGGAATATATTGCGCATGCAAATTTGAAAATGTCGCAAGGACTGTCTCATTCCTTGTAACAATCTCTCTTGGGCCCTCTTCAAGAGATAAAGAACTCGCAAGATAATTTGACAAGGGCGCACATTTGGCAACAAACTAGCCCTCATCGGAACTTCAGGAGGTATTGGCGTAGTCGATTTGCCAAAAGCTCATGCCGCTTATATACCGTTGGGAACTTTTCAGGGGTCTTCCTTAACTCTCCTATTCAGCTAGGGGGGTAAGGAGGGGGGCAGGCAGAAGGTGTCCCTGCTAGAGGCAGGTCGAACAAGGGAAGGGAAACTTTGAGCCCAGGCCAAAGGATACCCCCACCTTTTTCACGGACAGCCTCGGGGGATGTGTAGAGAGAATAACCCTCTGAACCACCCAAGAGAGCAAGGGGGGTAAGGAGGTAATTTCCAGCATCAGGATCCCAAGGGTTGCTCAAAAGAGATCAAGTGATCTGTTCCAGGATCAGTTTGGGCCTGATCTGTTCTACGATCTGTTCCAGGATCGGATCGGCTCGGCTCGGCTCGTTTACAAAGCCGAGCTCGAGCTCGAATTTTTGGCTCGTTTAGTTAACAAGCCGAGCTCGAGCACTCCAAAGCTCGGCTCGGCTCGGCTCGTTTGCAGCCATTCAATGATCATGAAATGATGCAATCCACACACCCCTATGTCTTCCATGCCCGCATCTCATGCGACCATGTGACTCGACCTACCCAGACTCTAACCGGCGCGACCCCAGACTTTAATTAAGATCAATCTCCAACAACCATGACCATTTATGCATGGGCTCTCATTCCAATCACATAATCATGCAATGTCAATGAAAATTCAGTGTTTAAACCACGCATATAACCACTTTTTCCACGAAACACGTTCATTCTAATATTGTCAATTTTCACCAGTTTACAAGTCTAACAAAAGGACACACCAACATTTACCCAAAATTCATGAAATTTAACATAATCATACTTCAAGATATTAGGAACAACTTTCATGTTTAATATAAAGTCTAAAACAGATAGTAATTAGGATAAAAATGCAAAATAAAATAAGGTATCTAATCTGTCACAGTTTACTAAACTTGTGATATACAAAAATCTAACAGTTATAATTTGTCTGTTCAAGTGTCCAAATTTAGCCAAGACCTTAAGCAACGTCACTGTAAAATTTGGAGTGAAGCTAAGCTCTCAAGAATTCAGGGCAAACCCGGGAATAAGGCTGCTAGAAACAGTCCCGAAACGAAACTAGCGTTCTGCTCGATTTTGGACAGTTTTAGTATTTTGGCCATAATTTTGTACTCTGAACTCTGATTGAGGTGTATTATATATGGAAATTTAATAGAGTTCCCAGAGCTACAACTTTGTAATTTTACATTTTTTTAATTTGGCTTCAACATGGCTCGAAAATAAAGAACAGAACCGAACCATAACTAAAAATTTTAGATTTTTCTTTTTCTTGGTGTTCTTGGTGAAACTTATCTAAAATTTTCAGAAAACAACTAAAAAATCAAGAATTTAAACAACGCCAACATACTATGTTTACGCAAAAACATAATCAAAACGCCTTACGTGATCAAAACTAGTTCTAACTCACATAATATCCAACATATACCTGAAATCCTACCTCAGTTTCAGGTTTCCGAGAATTCGTCTGAGAATTCCGATCTCCTTCAATTTGTACACGAGCACCCTATATTTCGGGCTTGATTCCAAGCCCTCGACGCGTAGAACAACGTTGATGTTTTGTGTTTCTTGAGATTCCTAGCGATTGACCCCCGAATCGGCAATAATCAAGAAGAGGGAGTTTAGGAATTTGGGAGAGAACTCAGCGGGAGAGAGAGAATTGGGAAAGTAATACTAAAAATCCATTTTATACTTAAAAATTGGCAAATTATGCTTTTAATCCAAACGTTTTTATTCACTCAATTAAGTCCCCAAGGTTCCAAACATTACACTCAACCATCACATTACACTATTCACCAAAACAAAATTAATCTCAAACGAAATAAAATACATGACCAACACGATCCTCATATTGCACCCAAAGTTATTAATCTCATCTTGTATCGGCCTTGTAACGATACCGGACTACCAAAGTACTATTTCGGCCATTGTTTCGGATTATTTCAACCAATACCGGTTAGTACGGTACCATACTGGTCCATATTTAAAAAAATAAAAAATTCAATTAATATTTTTTAAAAAGTGATTTTCACACACCTATTTTAACCACATGCACTACTTTTTTTGTCCTTATTATACAAACTTACTAAAATATTCTTTTATTAAATAATCTTTATCCTTCTCTTGTGTTTAAATTACTATACTACTCTCATAATTAACTAAATAATTTTTTTTTTATCTTTGTTCAATTTTTTTTTGTATTTTTTATTATTGCGTTATTTTTATGATTTATTTGTTCGTCTCGACGAAAGAAATTTAAAAAGTATAAAATTATGTTCAAAAATTTTTAAAAATTCACTGAAAACAAAAATAAGTCTAAAAAAATAATGTTTTGAGTTTATTTTTGTGTTTTCTGAATAGTTTTTTTAGTTTTGAGACATCATTTATATTTTTTCATAATTTCTTATCGAGATGAACTAATAATCATAAAAAATTGTTATAAAATAAAAAATTAATTATTTTTCAAATAAAGACAAAAATAATCAGATAATAATCCAATAATTACTATATGTTAAATAGATCTTCAATAAAAGAAAGGCTACAAAAAAAATTAAAATTTTGTGGGATTCTATGAATAATAAATGGTTGTATATAATTTTTGTTAGGGCACTTCCTTTATGTAGGATCTATTTAGCCTATAGTAATTATTAAATTAACGTCTGAATATTTTTTTGTCTTTATTTGAAGAAAAAAATTTGTTTTGTATCCATTTTTTGATAATCATTAGTTCGTTTCGATTTTACAAAAATATAAAATGATGTCCAAAAAATAAGTTCAAAACAATATTTAGAATTATTTTTGTATTTAGTGAATTTTTTTAGTTTTAAATATAATTTTATACTTTTTAGATTTCTTTTGTCGAAACGAACTAATAAATTATAAAAAATAACACAAAAATAACAAATAAAAAAATTGAATAAAGATAAAAAAATAAATATTATTTAGTTTTAGTTAATTGTAAGGGTAATATAGTATTTAAACACAAGAGGAGTAAAAGTTATATAATAGAAGGGTATTTTAGTAATTTTGTATAATACGGACAAAAAAATGAGGGCATAAGGCTAAAAGGGGTGTGTGAAAATTAATTTCCTATTTTTTTTGGATAATTAGACATAAATTGAGACTAAAAAGCCTAAAATCATCTTCTTCTTTTTTATGTTTGATGATTTATTTTTAAATTGTAATGTTTTATTTTATATGTTAGTATAATTTTTTGTTAAAAAAATATTATTTAATATATGTATATTAATTTTAGCAATAAATTCAAAACGGTACGTTGGTACACACCGATACCAATATGCTTGTTGGTACAAGATTGCTAACTTTGATTACACCTACATTCTTCAGCCCAAAGGACATCACCTTATAATAGTAGAGGCCCCTAGGGGTGTCAATATTTTCGAGACCATGGGGGTGTCGATATTTTTTAGACCGCAAAAGGTGTCAATATTTTTTAGACCACGGGGGCTGTTGATATTTTTCGAGACAACAAAGAATGTCAATATTTTCGAGACAACGGGGTATTGATATTTTTTTTACCATGTAAAATGTGCAAAATTCTCGTACCAGTATATAACCAGGATACAGAATATAGCTTAACAACAGTGACAACATTTTTTTGTTTTGAAACTGTCTCAAAGCGTGAAGTGTTATAAGTTATTTAAATTGACAAAACACCATCACTTTTGAAGTCTCAAGCAAAGACTGCATTTTTGTTTTGGGAGCACAAGATGTCTAATTTATCAAATATAAATAAATAATTGATAATCTTAGTATTTGTAGAGGATTGCCTATATAAAATAAAAAATAGTATCATTAGCTCTCTAATGAAATAGAGAACGATTTGTGACAATTCTCAGATCAAGAGGCTTTCATTGTTTAAATGCTAAAGGCCTTTTATTTATTTATAACAATAACAAGGATTCCTCGAATTAACGTTCCGGAGAAGGGTATTTTGGTCGAGGAATAATATGATTAAAAGTAAGAAAGGAAACCCTCCAAATTCATCTCTGGGTGCTTATCTTTGAGTTTCAAATTTTTATAAAAACAGGATTCAGTGTGTGGGGCAAAATTTGGTATGGAGAGAAAAAATATATATAAATAAATTATTTTGTTCTTTGAGAGAGGAAGGTGGAAAGAATTTACCTGCTGCACTTCAAAGCTTGTAGGTACTTTTTGTATTTTGCGAAGACACTTGTCTTCTTCCTTTTTCCCCGCTCTAAAGATGTATATCTCTGTTGTTCTCTCTCTCTCTCTCTCTCTCTCACACTTCGTGGAAGTTACTTGCACATTCTTTTAGGGTAAAATGCACTGATTTCCTCCCCAGGTTTTTGATAAATGCAGAGATTTTCTCTGAAATTTAAAAAAATACAATTACCTCCCCTGCAGGGACCTATATAGATATAAGTATAGGTATAGATATATTAAGAACCCCTATGGGCACAATGCAGACTGACCCCTATGGTCACGTGTACTCCTTTTTTAAACCCCTGGAGTTTTATTTCAGGCTGAAACATATTTTATTTTAAGTTATCGGGTTTAAGAGTTCTGGTTCAATAACTTGATCATTTATCTTGAGCATTTAAATTAGCTACTAATTTTTTTAAGTGTAGCCATTTAATTTAGTCGATATCAGTGATATGTACCATTGTAATAATTCTAGGAGTGTATTTAGGAGCTAGTTCTTAGCCACATGGAAGTGGCATCGACGTGGATTCCTGGATCCTTATTGGTTAGCGGCTTTTTATGGGTGAACTACTATAAGACGAAATTTTAATGTACTCGCAAACGTACGAATCGTATCGGAATAAAATATACTGATGCAAGAGTAAGGTCGAATCCATAGTGACTTGTGATTTTTATTAGAAAAAATTAAATAAATTAAATCGATTTAACCTTAATCTAGTTGACAAAATTTGTGATTTTTTTATTCTAAAATAATTAAACAAGCAAAGAAAAAAATTACTTAAAGAACTAAAAATCAAATACTCACAGAAAAATAGTTTGAATCAAGTGTTGAGAAAATAATTAAGGTTTCAGAATTCACACCTATTTTTGATTTTTTAAAAGTAAAACATTAACCAAACATTTTTTTTTTAAAAACAAAAAATTCAAAAAATAAAAATAAAAAATAAAAAACAAAAAAATTACCAAAAATTACCCAAGTGTTGTCCAGTAGTGTGTCCTGTACTTTCTTCTTTTTTCTCCAGCCGACCGTGGTCTTTGTTCTCTGTTTTTTTTCGATTTCTTTTGTGTTCAGCCGTCCTTATCCTCCTTTCCAGCCGGCCATGAGATCCCTTTTAAAGGCAGCCCTAGCTGTCCTTTTGTGTTGCTAATTTTATTCCAATCGATGAATTGGTGGACGCCTCCATTTCCTTAATTCCTCTCTGCCGTGTATTGTTTTTCTTCTACACCGACTCTTTCCTTTTTAAATCCATCTAGAAAAATTTCTTTCCTAGTCAAAGTCAATTTCTTTTCTTTTTATTTCGCCTATTTTTTTTTCTTACTTAATGCGTACATGAATTCAAATAGTTATTGGACCTTTCAAAGCAAATTTGAGCCATATTGCACATTCCTTTTAACATCAAACTTCTCAGCCTTTGGTCCTATGTAGCAAATCTTCATTCACAATTAAATGTATCTTTTTATCACATTTTCTTGTAAATCAATTAAAATAAATATAAATAACTAAAAAATAATAAATATATTTAATTAAGTATTGCTAGTAGCTAACAACTAATGATACTGTGACTTTTATAGATTAATATTGTATGCTTATCAAATATCTCCAGACCTATTTTTTGCTAATCCTCGAACAAAATAACTAAAACAAATTAAGAAAAAGCTAAATATATATATAAAAAAATACTAACTAATCCACTTTCGATAGAAGTTTGATTGCATTTAGCATATGCAACAAGCCTATTAAAAATGTAAAATTTATAGGTGCAAAATCCACTAGGCATGCATTTAAGATGCAAAAAATACGTAATGACTAATGAGTGTTCGAGTTTTGTACAAATGACACGTCTAATGACCTAGATAGAATATAGTAAAAAATAATCGGCCCCGATTATCTTTATTCTAGGGTCTTGGCACCATGTGTGACGCCCCGATTTCTCGGAACATTAATTAAAATATTTTAATGCCATGTAAACATGATTAAAACATAACTTCATAAATTGGAATATGAATTGAAAACATTGTTGACAAAAGCTTGACAAG
>JABCMJ010003023.1:0-19262 GCA_014822125.1 Arbutus unedo
TACTTTTTGTAAACCTCAAAGGAGATCGGTGTAATTTACTCTTTAGAATACTGTTAAATGCATTTTCATTGTCAGAAATTTCACCCAAAATTATTAATTTTTTCATTTTTTTGTGGTTAGTTCAAAAAATTAAAAAGTTTAAACTGAACTAAAATCGGCTCAAACCAATTGAAATCGAATCAATACAATCAATTCAATTTTTATTTACAAAATTTTTAAACTGAACAACTATATGAGTTCCATCAATTTTACTCAACCACACCAGTAACACCATAGTCAAAACAATATCGTTTCTTGTGCATGCAAGAGGACTCACGTCCCGCGGCTGTAAAGCAAATCATTGCGGTAGTACAAGTAAACAATTTAATTTTGTGATTTCGAAACTCCGTGATTTTAACTTATTCCGTAAATTTTATAAAAACGAAAAAAAACTACCGCCGGAATCCCGTGCACTACGATCATGTACGGCTATAGACTTATTATAATTATTCTATTTCCGTGGGTCAACAAAACCGAGTGAAGGAGAAGAAGATGAACAGAGCCAATGGCTTTAGATTATGAGGGTGAGGTTGTTTTGTACTCCAATATCATTTGATAGTGTCGACCACGCAACTGAGAGGTTTCTTGGCATCATAGTTCTATGCATTTTTTTTTTTTTAAATTTTTTGGGTAAGGAATCGTGAAGTGATCGATCCTGCAACTGATCGGGATCTTCCATCAGCAAAGTATAAGGTAACCGTATACTCATTCGAACACCTTATTGCCAATCATATGATTTATGATGGACAACTTGTTTTCTCTCTCTCTCTCTCTCTATCTAACGCGTATGCGTATCGGCATGCATATTTTAACTCAAGGAGTAGATTCGACCATTTAGAATGCGATTTTGTAGGATTGAATTTGTTGGAATGACGAGGATAGGTTTTGATATGTTCGGAATCAGGGCCGGCCCCAAGTTTTTACTACCTTAAGCGAACCCTAACATGGGGCTCTAACATAAAAGCCACCCTAATTCGAACTAGCTGCCCGGCACATGCGATTCATGTGCGAGTAGGAATTGATTAATCAATCTTTTATAGTACAAGCAGTTATTTAGAATAAATAATGGGAGATATTATTTCGTTTTTCTCTTTGTGATTATTGGGTGGTTCAATATTGTTCAAAGTAATTACTAATGCGTTTTGAGGGTTATTTAGGAATTAAAAGTTACAACGAAAGAGACACCAAATTGATGCTCTCCCTTTATATATAGAATTGATGATATATCAATATCCAAATAGTTCTTATCATTACAATAGCACCAAAATTGCTCGGATTGGTTCTTTTGCAAATTGAAATGCGTTAGTTAGGATTCTGAAATTTAAAGGAAGACATTTCATTGTAATGTAGAGATACGTAAACAACACGAAGAATAAGGTGAGCCCAGGTTCTCTCTTGTTCTAACTTACGGCCAGCAAAACTATTGAAAATCATATGTTTAACTGTTAAAAGGAGATAAACTTGCTGATCAACTTAATAAATAATCATTAATCATCTCAAGCACATTATTAAAAGCTGTTCTCACTAGTTTGTTTACAACTATCAGTGGAAGAAATAATCTTATAGTATATTAAAATATGGAGAACAACTTGGTCATATCCAATATAGTAACAGAGGCAAGATTGGTTCCCAATGAATAATTTTATTAAAGTACTTTATACAATACTTTTGAATCAGAAATGTGGGGCGGGAAGTGACATGGGCAGACTACTAGAGCACTAACAGTTCAAATATCAAAGCTTATTTAACACAAAGAGAGTACGAGCCTGGTAATAAAGCATGCCTTGGAAGGCACTTCATTCCCATGAAGTTATCTTCCACCCTCAGAGTTCAGTCCAGTTTTTATTTTGTTGGTTTTTCTCTGGCTTCAACTGATTTATTAACTCAGGGAATTCTGGAGAACATCAAACTCAAGAAGTGCTTCTCAAATTGTTCATTCATGAACTGAGTACTAAATAGAAGTTGAATGGAGAATAACCTTCACAGATGAGAGTTTCACAGATTCGCAGGCAAAATGCCAAAGGAGAACCCATACGGATCACAAACTGACAAGGAACCAAAACTCCAGAGAACTTTTGAGAAATAGAAAGAGTCAAAAGAGCAGATGAGAAAGATGAATAAACTAGTTGTCTGGAGAGAAGCAAATCTCAAAGAGGAGCAAGACGCACTGAAAGAGAGCTAAGTAAGCGGGGAATTTGGATTTGTAGCAGAGGAATAGGAGTGTCCTTTGAGCAACAAAGAGATGAAAGGACAAAACAGTAGTGTGGGGGAATTCCTATTGCTAATTAACATTTCCACGAGCAGAAAAAAGAGAAGGTATCACTACAGAAGGTGTGAAAGAACTTCAAATGTGGAGCCATTACCATTGCTGAGGGAAGAACATAAAGGAGGCTTTCACTTTCATGTAGGCGTTCTGAACAAATTCTTCACAAAAAATACTGTAAAGAAAAAAAAGAAGAAGATGCACTAGCTTGTTAGTTAATGGCAGGGAGTGTCCATCTATGTACAATGCCATGAATAAGCTTACTATGAAAGTCCTATTGTAAGCATTTGCTGACATTTTTTCGCTTTCTGTTGCCCCCCAAACCCTATAAACCTCGTATAGGCTCCATATATTTAGAGTTTTCAGGTATAAGGACCATGATTGTCTATAATAGCTGAAAGAGGTTCACAGAGTGATGTTTAGAAAATGTCCCAGGATATTGGATGCCGTGGTTTTGTTTCTTGTGCTAAAATAGAAGTGCTTGGATGGCTTTTCATATAGGAAACCCAATCATAGTAAACATTGAGAATCATAATGTTTCCTGGCTGCTTGAGGGCTGTGGTTGTTGCTTACTTCACTAGTTTTGGAATGTCATGAGTATGTAATTCAAGATGAAAACATGTGCCAAACTGGAAAGAAAGGCAGTTAACTTAAAAAGTTGGGCGTGATATTGGGTTTGGGCAGCTACTGCCAGCTGTTACATTTCTCCAGGTATTCCAATGGTTTTTCTGTGCATGGAATCATTCATCAAATTGGTAAGTACCAAAAGAAAAACACAAGAGTTGTGCGAGGAACAACTGAATGTTTATAGTACGACTAGATTAAATAACTTCTACTTACGCTGAAGTTTATCGTGCAAGGTGAAGCTCTTTCTGAAGCAACTTGTCTAGGTTTTTGAAATAATTTCATCTTGTCAATTTATCAGGAGCCTCGAATAGAATCTCCTGTATTAAGTTTCTTTTCCATGTCGGTAGTTTGGATTTTGGTTCAGGATTTATTTATTGTTGTTGTCCTGTATGTTGGTTCATTTATTTCTTTTTTGGTATCTTATAAGTTAACCCTTGTTCTTTTGTAGGCTGAATGTATTTCTCATAGTATTCAATGGCTGCTGTGAGATCCCAAGAAGCCCCAACACCGATGTTTTGGTCTTCCTACCATGTGTTTATGAGTTTTAGAGGCAAAGACACCCGGAAGACCTTTATTGATCATCTCTACACAGCTATGATGTATGCAGGATTTCGCACATTCAGGGATGATGATGAACTTGAGATTGGAGAAGATATTGAGTTAGGATTGCAGAAGGCAATTCAAGAGTCAAAGGTTTCAGTTATCATCTTCTCAAAAGACTGCATTTTCAAGATGGTGTCTAGATGAACTCTTGAAAATCCTTGAACGCAAGAAGACTGTCGGTCATATAGTTCTGCCTTTATTCTACCATGTACATCCATCTGAAGTTAGAAATCAGACAGGAAGTTTCGCAACGGCATTCGTGAGACATGAAGAGCAATTCAAGGCTGAAATAGCTGAAAGGAAAAAAGAGGGGATGGACAAGATTGAGAGGTGGAAGGCTGCTCTCAGAGAAGTAGCAGATTTAGAAGGGGAGGTCTTTGAAGATGGGTAATTTTCCCTAATTTTTTACTTCGTAAAAATTTGGTTCACATATTCCTACTATAAGATGCAATTTTTCCTTCTTGGGGACAATCTCTTGGATGTCATATTATTGTTCTATTTATTAGTATTTCAGGAATTTCAATATAACTAGCACTAGAAAATAGTAAAATTTAGTAAATTTTTTCATTGGGTGCACAAAATATGTACAAGGATTGTTTGGTCTATTTGCATTTTCGATCTGCTTTTTCTTTTGACACTTTTATTAAGATAGTACATAATACATTTATAGGTGTACATTACATGCAAGTATAAAATAACTTGGGTTGGAGTTTACAAGGTGCAACTGTGTCTCCAAATGCCAAGACTCCCTTAATTAAATCCTAGGGTAAAGGTATAGGTATCCAAATATGGAACTTTTATCTCCCTTCCATGTGAGGCTAATGTGTCTTTCCCGACGTGATTGGCCGATTGGTTGGAAGGTAAGGATAGCATAATTAACAGGTTGCAAGTCCTGTGGATCATGGGCCGCAGCTACTTGGGTAGGGTCCGCTGAACATCATTTGGACCAAATATGTGTTGCTTTTTTCTTGAAACATCATTAGAGTATGGACGATTCAGTTGTATAAATTGGGTGCAGTCGTAAGACACTTATCCTACACCCTTATCCTTTAGACATAGATACTGGAGCAAATTGAAAGAATCCATGTGACAATGACAACACTAGTCACATTCTTCCACCGGTCAAAATCATAGTCATTTAAGGCGAGAGGCACACTGAGGCGCAAACATCTCTTGGGGTTTAGGCGCGAGGGGCGGGCCTTATTGTAGCAAGGCGCACCTAGGCGAGAGAATATAACAAAAAATAGCATGTACCAATACATC
The DNA here is from genome assembly GCA_014822125.1 of Arbutus unedo. Taxonomy (NCBI): domain Eukaryota; kingdom Viridiplantae; phylum Streptophyta; class Magnoliopsida; order Ericales; family Ericaceae; genus Arbutus; species Arbutus unedo. Next base: position 4,796 of record JABCMJ010003023.1, read on the forward strand.
AATTGGTAAACACTAATACAATGAATTTGAGTGAATGTACTACTTAAAAAGGCCATAAAAATATCTAACAAATGTCAAAAAGTGGACAACACTTGCAACTAAAGCGTCAAAATGAAGTTTGAACATTGAAAAGAAGGAAAAAAACATCATATATATACATGTGTGTGTGTGTGTGTAATGTATATATGTATGTTTCATAGACATATACTGTATATATACTGTGTATGTATATATAATACTGTGTATATACTTGCGTATAGAATATATAGTGTATACTGCACACATAATACTCATGTATGTATGTATATACAAAATCAATATCTAGGCACACATTAGGAAGAAGGAAGAACAAGGAGGAGAGCTAGGTACCTCAAGAAGAGCAAAGAAAGATGAAAAGAAGCAGCTAGGTACCTCAAGAAGAGCAAAGAAAGACGAAAAAAAGTAGCAAGCAGAAAACCGGCCCCGGGGGGGGGGGGGTGCGGGGGCGTGCGGTGGGCGGGGTTGGGTTCTGATTAGGTTTATTCCCCTCTTCTTTACCTTCAAAGAGGCGCGCCTTTTTTGTGCCTCGCGCCTCTCGTTTTATATGCCGCTATGCCACCTCGAGTTTTAAAAGTGCGCCTCTTCTAAGTCACCTCGCCTCGCCTCAGGCCTCTTGAGGCGCACTACCTACGCCTCGCCTTTACAACTATGGTCAAAATTTTCTATTTCATGACATCTTCTCTCCAATTCATTTTATGGACTGTAATGGCTCAGTGTGGATCCACGAGCTCACCACAGCCCCCAAATGATCAGATCAATCCATTTTATAGGTCCTGTGCGTGGAACATCCATGAAATGACCAAGATTGAAGAGTTGTGTCATGCTCCATCATCACTGGATCATCATCCGGGTAAAATCAAAATGCTTGACTTGAACTTTCCTATGTAAAGTTTTTGGCTGGACATAAGCTAGCACTAAATATGAAATAACAAATGAGCACATAATAACAAAAGCCTTGAAATTATAGACATGTGTCACATGTCCATGATGAAATTCCAGATTTAGTCAGTGGCCTTGAGAAGAGGATGTGGCATCAATTGGCTAAGATCACCCAATGGTCAGTATAAAGTAACCCATTGGTCGGTTGGCTAAAATTTCAGCTAGTGAAAGTATACGAAACAATCTTCAATCGGTTAGCTAAAGTGACCTATAGATTTAGCTGTCTCTAAGTGATTCTATACGTTTGGCAATCCACTTAGAGAGAGAGAGAGAGAGAGAGAGAGAGAGAGAGGAACTTCTATTGTAAATTGTGCTTTTCAACCTTTTTTTGTTCTTATTCGGTGCACGCATTTAGCCTCTCAATTGAGGTATCCATTTACTCTTTAAACTAATAACTATTGAACACTCAATAGATGGGTCTCAAGTTTGCTAAAAAGGTAACTTTAACCATCACATTTTAACTATCTCATTGGAGTTTATGTGGTAAAAACCTGGCTTCATTGCAAAACTTTGCATGTTATATGTTATAAAAAAGGAGTAAGCAGAAAAAGAAAATGATCAAACATAAAAGGACTAAACAATTATCAGATATTTGTTTCTTTACTTGGAATTGAATTTATGCAAAGAATTTTAAGATTGCAAATATTATATTATGTTAAATAAAATCTAGACGCGTAATTATTATTGTAGTAGTAGTAGTAGTTTGAAGGACTTTAACAAGTAGGACGAAAAGTAGAACTTCTAAGTATTATTGTTCATGATGGTTTGAATGAAAGCAGTACTATGAAAGAACGGAGTTGACATGTGGAAAAATTATAATTACTAAGTAGATGAAGTTTGAACCTGATTACTATTAAGATTGTCAAGCATAGGAACCACTTGTCATGAAGTTCCTGTTCAAGTTGTAGACGGATTGCTGAATGTTATTATTTATTTTTTTATTTTTCTGTTCATTCTTCATGTTATGTCGACAAAATCGTTTATTTTGCAGGCATGAGCCTCAGTTTATTGAGCACTTTGTTAAAGTGATTGGGAGTAAGTTGAATCGCACCGCATTAAATGTTCCCAGATACCAAGTTGCACTGGATTCTCATGTGAAAGACATTAATATGTGGTTACGAGATGATTCAACTGATGTTGGAATAATGATGATCTATGGGATGGCTGGAATAGGAAAGACAACTATTGTGAAAACTCTATATAACCTAAACTTTGACAGATTCAATGGTAGCAGCAGCTTTCTTGCTGATGTTCGAGAAACATCAGGAAAACCCAATGGTTTGGTTTCATTGCAAAAACAACTCATTTCGAACATTTTGAAAGGAAGAAAGGTAAAAATTGGCTGCGTTGATGAAGGAATCATCAAGATTAGAGATCTCATTTATCGTAAAAGAGTACTAGTTGTTCTTGATGATGTTGAAGACGTTGACCAATTAAATGCTTTGGGCATAAGGCGAGATTGGTTTCATCCAGGAAGCAAAATCATGATAACAACAAGGCGTGAGCAATTGCTAAAGATGTACAAGTCTTATAAGGTGCATAAGGTGGAGAAATTGAGTGAGTATGAATCACCAAACCTTTTCAGTTTGCATGCGTTTGAACAAAACTATCCCAAGGAAGGTTACAAGGATCTCTCAAAAAGGGTTGTACACTATTGTGTGGGGTTCCTTTAGCTCTTGAAGTTTTGGCTTCTTGTTTATTTGACAGAAATGTAGATGTGTGGGAAAGCACTTTAAGGAAACTGGAGGCAATTCCCAATTCAATGATGCTAAGAAAACTTAAGATTAGTTATGATTCCTTAGAGGATGACCATGATAAAGCTTTATTTCTTGATATTGCTTGTTTCTTTGTTGGAAAGAGTAGACACTACGCTAGCACGATACTAGACGGATGTGATTTCTACACAGAAGTTGGGATTCAAAATCTTATTAATAGATGTCTCTTGAAAATTGATGAATACGACAAGCTGATAGTGCATCAGTTACTTCAAGACATGGGAAGAGAAATTGTGCGACAGGAGTCACCTAATGACATTGGGAAACGCAGCAGATTGTGGCGAGCAAAGGACTCCATTGATGTACTAACAGAAAAATCAGTAAAGACTATGATCTCATTTTTTTCTTTATTTTCCCTTCTTGTGCTTGCTACCCAGTCTGTGTTTCTTTGTTTTTCCCCAAACAGGGCACAGAAACAACTGAAGGCCTCGCCCTCAATTGGACAAAGGAAGATAAACCAGCTGAGGCATTCCTTCCCAGAAAATATTCAAAGAGACATAATTCTGGAGATTTTGTTGACAACTGGAGATTGGTAGACGTGAACAATGCAGCAAAGCGACGTCGTCTCGGCCTATTCTCTTGGCTCCCTATGAATCATGTATTATCAGAATCATCTTCCACGTTGAATGATGTAATCTTACGAACTGATATGTTCACAAGGATGCACAATTTAAGACTACTGCAGGTCAGTAATGTAGAGCTAACAGGAACTATTGAAGAATTTTCCAAGAGGTTAAGATGGTTGTATTGGCGTGGTTCCACTTTAAAATATATACCCAGTGCGTTTCCTATGGAGAGCCTAATTGCTCTTGACATGCGTGATAGCAGCTTGGAACAACTTTGGAAGGGAACCAAGGTATGATATATTTTTTATGCAAAAAAGTATCTTTGTTTTTGGGGCTTGAAATAAAAGGTTTTAAGTGCCTACTTTCTTGGTACTTGTTTACAGTTACTCAAGCTATTGAAAATCCTCAATCTCAGTCAGTCACATGGGCTTACTGCTACGCCTGACTTCTCACAAATCCCTAATCTTGAGAGGTTGATTCTTAAATCCTGCATAAATTTAGGTGAGGTTCATGAATCCATTGGGGAATTGGGGAGACTTGTTTTGTTGAATTTAAGAGGCTGCAAAAATCTGAGGAAACTTCCTAGAAAAATTTGTCTTCTAAAATGTCTTGAAGAGCTCATTCTCTCTGGTTGCTCAAGGCTTGATGAGCTGCCTACCGGTCTGCACAAGATGAAATCTTTGAAAGTGCTTCATGCAGATGGAACTGCAATAGCTCAAGCGACCTCTGCTCCAAATGAGGTGAAACCACGGGGTTTTATCTTTTGGTCTTCAATATCGAAACCAAGAAGTCCGAAACCCATAAACTTCTCATTGGCGTCTGTATCACAATCTATAACAAACTTAAGTCTCGCAAACTGTAAGCTGTCAGATTCTGCTATTCCTGGGGATTTCGGAAGCCTGTCTATGTTGCGGAAATTGAATATATCAACAAATCCATTTTTTAGTCTACCTGAAAGTATCAAAGGTCTCAGTAGGCTCCAGTCTCTTAGCCTAAATGATTGCACAAGGCTCCATTCACTTTCAGAGCCTCCAACAACTTTGACCGAGTTGGTATTAGACAACTGTTGGTCATTGGAAAGGGTAACTAATTTTCCTAATCTGTTAAGGTCACTGGATCTGTGGAATGCCAAGTGCCACAAACTAGTTGAAGTTGATGGATTGTTCAAGTTAGAACCCTTGGAAAAAACTGATGCAGAAATGATCAACTACCTGAGGCTATTTAACTTGGAATTGCTTGGAAATGTTAAGTTGGATTTGTTTGATACATTCTCAACTACTTACAGAAAAGTTCTCCTCCAGGTTCTCTCCAGGTTCTCTCTCTCTCTCTCTCTCTCTCTCTCTCTCCCTCTCTCTGTTTAAAAAAATTGTGATTACATTGGTTCAGGGACTCTACGAATGCGGTATTTTCAGCACTTTTATCCCGGGAAGTGAGGTTCCCGGTTGGTTCAGCACTAAGAGTGTAGGGACCTTGATATCTATGACAATGCCTCCACATCCGCTTCCTAATCTAAAGGTCCTAGGGTTTAATATCTGTATTCTTTATGCATATCCGACTGCCGATGAAAGTGCCGGTAATATTCGCACTGCGTGGGTGAATCAGTTATACGTTAGAGTCACTAATAAGACCAAGAATCTGAAATGGTTCTACAGCCCGAAGTTCATAGGCATGCCTGAAATCGACGAGGATATGTTGTGGTTTAAGTCATTGGAAGATGGGGAATCAGTTGGAAGCCGGCGATGAAGTAAATATTTTAGTGATTGAGAAAGGATTTTTTGGAGTAAAGGAGTTGGGGTTCAACATTGTGTACGGTGAGGAAAAGGCAGAGGGTACTTATACAACAACAATGTCAATCCTTGTTCTCAGAAGAATATCAACGGTGGTGTCGATTTGTCAGAATATGAGGTGAAAAGGGGTTCATATTTCCTCTGCAATCATTATCACAAGTTCCATAAATTATGCTCATCTGATGATAGCTGGACTTCATCGCGTTGGTACAAAAACTTTTTTGGTGACGAATAGGAAATCATAGATCCTGACTCCTTGTATTTTGAAACTACTCTGCTTTGAATTCACAGTACACTTGATCTGCAAGTGTTACATCAGTGACCGAATTCGACATCGAGATTTTTTAATGATAGCTATTAGCCCTGAACCTACCTTTTTTTATTGAGATTGGAACCAGAGTTTGAGATATGAGATATGTTGAAATTGTCAAAATAAAATGAGTTTTTAATTAGATATTTTATCAAAAAAAATTGTACTTGAGAAAATTTATTTTAGAGTGTAAAAATTTGTTCCACATTGTTTAGGTAAAAAAAAGTTTAATGGTTTATATAAAGGAGCACACTTATTAAGTTTACTTTAATAACTTAGTTCTAAAGTAACTTGGCTCATAGGTGCTTCGCATCGTAATTAAGGTGCTCCACACCTTAAACCGGCAAAACTGGTGTGCTTCGCACATGCACTTGAACCTGCGCTTCGCGAGCGTACGTGAGCGTGGCAGTGAGCTGGGTCTATAAATAGAGTCCAAATCACAACCATTTATACATTGAATTAATCAGAAAACTCTCTCACTCCAAAAGTCGTTTTTCTTGTGTTAATTCGATGTTCTGTCTATCCTTCGTTTGTGCGGACGTAGACAGAAGATCTTTCGATCGGGTTTCGTTGTATCTTCGAAACATATTCGTTGTAACCCGATACACACCAATTGGTGGGGGCGAATACTGTTCTTCAGAAAGCGACATTTGTAACGCGTCTCGAAGCAAGTTCGTTATACTGTTTATTTTACGAAGATTCTAGATTCTACACTAACAATCGAAAAATAGTATTTCACAATGGCGTCAAAGTCTCTGCAACAGTTGACACAAGATTTTGCGAAATTGGACAAGTTTGATGGCGGTAACTTTAGGTGTTGGCAAAAGAAGATGCCTTTTATGCTTACGACTTTGAATGTCATTTATGTTCTCACAACCCCCTATCCGGAAGACAAAAAAGATGAAACATTGAAGGAGATTCGGGTGAGGATGAAATTTGAGAATGATGACTACATTTGCAAAGGACATATTCTGAATGCACTATCGGACTCATTGTTTGATGTGTATACCAATACGGAGACTGCAAAAGAAATGTGGGACTCATTGGAGGGCCGTTATCTGACAGAAGACGCAACAAGTAAAAAGTTTTTGGTTAGTCAGTTTATGAATTTCAAAATAATAGATAACAAATCTGTGATTGATCAACTGCATGAATTTCAACATATCTTGAATCAGTTTAAGATTAAAAGTATGAATATGGATGAATCGATCATAGTTTCATCTATGATCGATAAACTTCCTCCTTTCTGGAAAGATTTTAAGAAAAATCTTAAATACAAAACTGAGGATCTTATGCTGGAACAATTAGCTGTCCACCTTCGTGTAGAGGAAGAGTTGAGGCGTTAAGAGAAGAAAGAATTTGGGGCTAATAACTCCAAGATTCATATAGTGGAAGAAGGGAAAGGTTCCAACAAGGATAAAGGAAAGAAGAAATTCCAGCGAAGCAACAACAAGGGCAATGAACCGAAAGGGAAAAAGGCAAAAGTAGAATGTTGGCGTTGCGATAAGTTGGGGTACTTCAAAAAGGATTACAAATCCAACATGAAGAAGAATACAGAGGCATCGAGGTCAAAAGATAATTTTTTGGCTGTTTTGTCTGAGATTAATATTCTCGAGAATGCTGAAAACTGGTGGATCAACTCAGGTGCTACAAAGCATGTGTGCAATGATAAAAGGTTCTTCAGAGATTGTGAAGAAGTTGATGATGGTATTGTTCTCTATATGGAAAATTCATCTACTACTATTATCAAAGGCAAAGGAAAAGTGGACTTGGAGTTCACTTGTAGGAAGATTCTGACTTTGACAAATGTTTACCATGTACCACAAGTTAGGAAAAATCTTGTATCAGGAGGCCTACTTAACAAGTATGGTTTCAAGTTAGTATTTGAGGCAGATAAATTTATTCTGTCAAAGAGTGATATTTTTGTTAAGAAATGTTATTTTGTATAGGGCATGTTCAAATTTAACATTAATAATACAATTGCTATTTCTGCTTACATGATTGACTCTTTCTTTATGGCATACTCGTTTAAGGCATGCGAATACTAGAAAAATAGATTTTATGGTTAAATAAGATTTATTCCTAAATATAATATTGATATGGTTGATAAATGTAAAATTTGTGCACTTACTAAAATTACTAGAGTTTCATTTCCTAAAATTCAAAGAATCACATTTTTATTAGAACTAGTTCATAGTGATGTATGTGACATGCATAGCACTCTTACTAGAGGAGGCAAGAAATATTTTGTAACGTTCATAAATGATTATTCCAAGTATTGTTATGTTTATCTATTGCATTCAAAAGATGAAGTTCTTGAAAGTTTTATTGCTTTCAAAAACGAAGTTAAAAATCAATGTGGAACAAAAATAAAACGTTTAAGGTCTAATAGAGGTGGTGAATATCACTTTCCTACTTACTGTGAATCAGTAGGGATAATACATAAAAAGACTGCACCACATACTCCACTACAAAATGGAGTGGCCGAAAGAAGAAATTAGACTTTGACTAAGATGGTCAATGCTATGCTTAGTAATTCAGGATTAGGTACTGGTTTGTGGGACGAAGTCATACTTATCGCTGCTTATATTCTAAATAGGATACCTCTCAAAAAGTCAAGAATAACTCCATATGAGTTATGGAAAAAGAAGAAACCTAACCTCAGTTACTTTAAAACCTGGGGTTGTAGAACAATTGTTAGATTGCCAGAGCCTAAAAGAAAGAAATTAGGTGAAAAAGGAATTTAATGCATATTCATTGGTTATGTTTTACATAGTAAAGCATATAGGTTTCTAGTTTCTGAGCCATTTGATTCAATTGGAGTGAACATCATTATTGAATCACGTGATGCAATGTTTTATAAGAATAGGTTTGGTCCTATTCCGAAGGTAGTAAATAAAGAGGATGAACAAATCTCTTTGGAGTCTAATACAGAGACTGAACCTTCGGAACAGGTCGAACTTTGAAGAAGTAAAAGGGTTCCTTTGGCCTTGACTTTGTAGTTTATCTAGTTGAAGGAACTAGAGATATTACATGTAATCATACCATGATTACACTTCATGTAGAATCAGATCCCTTGACTTACGGGGAGGCTATGAAATCACAAGACTATACTTTCTGGCGAGAAGCAATCAAAGATGAAATAGATTCTATTATGGGTAATAATACTTGGGTTCTTGTTGATTTACCTTCGGGTTCCAAAGCCATTGGCTGTAAATGAATTTTCAAAAAGAAAATAAAAGTTGATGGTACAATAGATAAGTTTAAGGCACGGTTGGTTGCCAAGGGTTTTACCCAAAAGGATGGTATCGATTACTTCGATATATATGCACCGGTGGCAAAGATCTCTACAATTCGAGTTCTGATTGCCTTAGTTTCAATTTATAAACTTCAGATTCACCAAATGAATGTGAAAACTGCATTTTTAAATAGTGAATTGAATGAAAAAGATTTATATGAAGTAACCGGAAGGATTTATTGTATAAGGTCAAGAACACAAAGTATGCAAACTTTTTAAGTCTCTTTACGGACTTAAACAAGCACCAAAACAATGGCATGAAAAGTTTGATAAAGTAATTGGATCAAACGGGTTTAGGATACACCAGTCAGATAAGTGTGTATACAGTAAATTTACTGGTAATAAAGGTATAATCATATGTTTGTATGTAGATAATATGCTTATCTTTGGGACTGATCTAGATAACATACAAAAAACAAAAGATATTCTTTCTTCTAGTTTTAGTATGAAAGATATGGGTGTAACTGATATAATTCTGGGCATCAGAATTATTAGGGAAGGAGAAAGTTTAGTTCTAAACTAATCTCATTATATTGAGAAAATACTAAAGAAGTTTAATCACTTCGACAGTCCTCCGATATCTACACCTTTTGACCCGCATATTAAATTGTATCATAATATCGGAAGAGCTATATCACAACTAAAATATTCTAGAGTGATTAGAAGCTTGATGTATGCGATGACGCGCACAAGACTAGATATTACATATGTTGTGGGTAAACTAAGTAGGTATACTCACAACCCAAGTGATATTCATTGGAATGCAGTTAATCGGATTTTGCGGTATCTAAAGAAAACTATAGAATACGGAAGTGAGTATCCTTCGGTTCTAGAAGGATACACTAATGCTAGTTGGATAGCTAAGAATGAAGATCATTTGTCAACAAGTGGTTGGGTCTTCATTCTTGGTGGAGGAGCGGTTTCTTGGGGATGAAAGAAACAAAGTATCATTACAGACTTAACTATGGTTGTTGAGTTTGTAGCATTAGCATCAGGAAGCAAAAAGGCTGAGTGGCTGAGAAGTATGTTGTGGGAACTACCCATGTGGCCAAAACTTATGCCACCGATATCTTTGCATTGTGATAGTCAGTCAACGTTTTCACGGGCTTATAGCCAGGTATATAATGGAAAGTTCAGACATATAGGACTTCGACATAGTTATGTCAGAAATTGGATAACTAATGGGGTGATAACCATTGATTATGTAAAGTCAAATTAAAATTTGGCGGATCCTTTAACAAAAGGTCTTACAAGGGAATTGGTGTGGAGAACATCAAAGGGGATGAGACTTCAGTCCACTGAGATATAATCACTTCTGGTGGAAACTCAACTCAACTCTTGTTTTCCTATAAGTCTTGGGTTCAATAAGCAAAGTACACCATAAGTCGTAATGACAAATACTTTTCGATTTAATCCATCCTAAGGTAAAGTGTTCGGTACCTGTAATGAAAAGGAGGAGGTTGAGCTACTTAGCTCTTAATAGGTTTCTAACGGTGATGTTAGGTCTCGAATGCTGTAGTTACAGGGGCATTCTTATAAACCTACCTATATAAGTGTGAAGGTGGTGCCGTCTTCTATTGGTTCACAGGCAAGAACTATAGAGCGCTTATGAAATTAAGATACAGACACACGGCCAATCCACGTGTCAGCAATTTGAATACCCGAGTCAGGTAAGATGCGTGCGTGAGACGTGTCCGGTTGGTCATTATAGGATCGCTAGTTAAAAGCTAAGTCTACTATGCTTTTCGACTAACTTTGACGCGTCTTCACTAGATAAATGGTTAAATTCATAACACCTTCATTGATGCACAAATCTTTTCAAAGGAACCAAGACTTCTTCTTTATTTTGAAAATTGTGAGGGATTGTTGAAATTGTCAAAATAAAATGGGTTTTTAATTGGGTGTTTTATCAAAATTTTCTTATACTTGAGAAAGCTTATTTTAGAATGTAGAGGTTTGTCCCACATTGTGAAAAAAAGTTTAATGGTTTATATAAGGAAGCACACTTATCAAGTTTACTTTAATAGATTAGCCCTAAAGTGGCTTGGCTCATAGGTGCTTCACACCATAATTTAAGGTGCTCAAAGCCGATGTGTTTCGTACACACACACCCGCGCCTCACGCGCATGCGTAAGCATGGCAATGGGCTGTGTGGCTGCAATATAGCGCTTTGATGGCGCACTTTGCACTTAGCACGAGAGGCGCCTAGTAGGTGCCCTTTCTTATTGCGACTTTGCAGTAAGGTAGCGCTGACGTGGCACATGCGTTGCATACGTGTGGCGTTTGAGTCACACGGAGTGCACCCATTGGATTGGACGCGACCCATACCCGTTCGGGTGAACCGATTGGGTGTGTGCGTGTCCATACGCGAACAGGCACAATCCTGCACGATTGGGTGAATATGGGTCTATAAATAGAGCCCAGATCACAGCCATTTATACATTGAATTAATCAGAAAACTCTCTCGCTCCAAAAGCCGCCTTTCTTGTGCTGTTAATTCGTTATTCTGCAGAAACGAATTAAACAGTCCCTTGGTTCGTTTATTTTTATTTTTTGATTCAGTATTCTGTCTGTCATTCTTTTGTGCAGACGCAGACAGAAGATCTTTTGATCGGACTTCGTTGTATCTTTGAAACATATTCACTGCAACTCGGTGCATACAAATTGGTGGGGGCGAATACTGTTTTTCGGAAAGCGACATTTGTAACGCGTCTCAAAACAAGTTTCTCATACTGTTCATTTTACGAAGATTCCAGATTCTGCACTGAAAAGACATATCAAGATATATTTTTTGAAACTCGTTAAAATTTTGAACGAAGGTTGAATTCATTTCGGCTCTCAAACAGTCAACCCGGAGAGAGAGTTCATCGGATGGGCAAGTTTATAAGACAGATTTCTAATACAAATGGGATACAAAGCATTGGTTTTAGATAGTGATACCAGAAGCTCCAATTACAAACATGAAGGCAAATGTTGCCCTTTCTTGATTTGCAACAACTGCATGCTCAACGTAGAGAAATGACCACACTACATTCTCTAGTTTCATTGCAAGTACTCGCTCGCTCACTCTCTCTCTCCATTTATTTGTTGCTCCTTCACAACCGAAAACATACGTAAAAGCCCCAATAACTACACCCTGAATTCACAGTCCTGTTGTCCATTGTTGTCTGCACTATTAAACCCTTGAAACTTGATATACTTGTACCACCTTGCACATGCAATATAGACCACAAAATCGGCTGTTGTCAAGGCGGCCAATAGGAAGTAGAAATTGTCCAAATGGCCCATATTAAGGTTGCCCGGGATCCAACCAGGCATGTCATCTGTAGTAGAGATCTTCATCACAATACTCACTAGCAAACTACTCACATAGTTCCCCAGTGAAATTGAAGTCATGCAAAGTGCACTCCCGAAGCTCTTCAATCCATCCGGGGTCTGCCCGTTGAAGAACTCTAGTTGCCCAACGTACATGAAAACCTCGGATGCTCCAATGAGTACATATTGTGGGACTTGCCAGAAAATGCTCAAGGTACTCGAACCGTCACAGTTGGTGCAAGTTTTTTGCGAGTGTTTTAACCTGAAATGCTCCACTATCCCGGCTGCAATCATAGCCAATATCGCTATGATTAGACCGACCCCCATTCTTTGAAGTTCAGTGAGGCCTTTGGGACTAGACTTTCGTAGCTTGGCGACCAACGGGTCCAAAACTCGCCTGTAAATGAAGATGAAAGCGGCAACGCTGAGGATGTCGAAGCTAGACATGCTTGCCGGAGGGATGTGGAAGGTCGAAATGGTAGTTTTCATGGCTGCACCTTGCTCGACAAAGAGAGAGGCCATTTGGGTGAAGACTACTGAATACAAAATTGTGCATAACCAAATTGGGAGAAGTCTAAGTATGCATTTCACTTCTTCAACCTGTGTCACTGGGCAAATCCTCCAGGGATTGTGACATGATTCCTTGTCAGGGACAGTGTTCTCCTTTGATGAAATAATTGCTGCTCTATCCAAAAATCTGTACATACACATTGAAGATGAAGATTATTATCAAGCTTATACATGGTACAGTTCTTCTACTTCAACTTTCTAGTTCCTGTTCCTATTCAATATTCATTGTAGATTTATGCTGAACTTACTTAAATCCATGGGTGTGGAGAATTTTTCTGCCCCCACTAATTGAACTTTCTTTTCCACCCACTTCAAATAGATCCTCTCCACTTGGTGGCACCTCAACTTTCCATTTCCTTGCTGCAGCCACAACCACTTGACAGAATCTGGAGAGAGGATTCCCTCTAGGAGTGAAATGCCTGTACCTAGGGGTGCCCACAAGAAACAAGATGAGAGCCAGAGTGGCAGATCCAGCAGATGCCCAAAAACCAAGGGCCCACATCCCTTCATCCTCAAAATAGCCCAAAATGGTGTTGGAAAAGAGGGACCCAAGGTTCAATGCCAAGTAGAAATAGCTGAAAAAGGCCACCTTGGAGTGGCCTTCCTTAGGGTCCTCTTCGTCAAATTGGTCTGCTCCAAAAGTTGCAATGTTGGGTTGGTACCCTCCATTTCCAAGGGCAACTAGGTAAATTGACAGGTAGAACAGGACGACCTCGACACTAGAGTGGGACCCACACGGAGTTTTTTCATCCCCACATCCATTAGGCTTCACCAAGAAAATGTACGATGATAGTGACAGTGATATCAAACCCTGTCATCAAACATATTCAGAAATGTTCATTAGTTTACAATAGAGATGGAAGCTGACGTAGATGAAAAATGAGGGGGGTGATAAAGTACTTACGACGACGAAAATCACTTGAAAAATGGCACAAGTTTTGTATCTCCCCCAATAAGAGTCACTGAGGAAAGCACCAAGGAGGGAGAAGATGTAGACAGTGCCAGTCCATTTGCTAACACTGTTTGCAGCCTCAGCATTGTCTTGGCCCATCACTCTTGTGAGAAACAACACCAAGTTCACCCCTACCCCAAAGAATGCCAGTGTAGCAAGCCCCTGGTTCACTGATCAATACGTATAGAGGAAACAAAAAGTTGTTAGCTGAGAGAAAGTAAACTCCAATTAACCTACAAAATTACGCGAGACATGAATTCATCCAAGTTTCATCCTGGTCATGGATAGATCGCCCATATGAGCTTTGAATTGCTGGTTTTGGTTGTTCGACATGCAATTTACATTTACAATTGAAGGTTGTGTGGTTTTCAATATTATAGTAGAAAAACAAACCATGAAATGTGAATTTTCACTCATAAAAATCAAAATTCATGAAAATTAAAAAAAAAATTAACAATGGACCCATGATTGTAAATTTATAAACGATTCTTAGACTTGAATTTCTATTTTCGAGAAAAATGACTTAGGATCGCAATGATTTGGTCAGTTCAAGCCTAAATAAAGAAAACAGAATAGTAGGATCAAATAATAGCAATGATTTGAAAGATGTATGAACAATAGTGTGGTGTTATGAAGCATACCAAGTATCAGAATTCCAGCAAACCATGTTCCACTTCTTTCTCGGATTGCTGGGCGACCCTGTTGATCAACACTTCCATCAAGTGTGCAATTCTCTTCTTCACTCATCTTTTTCTTCATGTCGTCCCCCTGGAAATTTGAATTCGTTATTACCGATCAATAATTTCTTCCTACATCTGATTAATTTTAAAAACTGATTGCATATATATCTTTTTGCACACACTCTCTCTCTCTCTCTCTCTCACACACACACACACACACACACAAACACACAATA
>JABCMJ010003025.1:0-55596 GCA_014822125.1 Arbutus unedo
AAAATTTTCAAATCTGACTAGATGGTTTCCAAACCTAACCTGATGATTTCCAAATCTAACCCGATGATCCTAAGGTCTGACCCGATGGTTCTAAGGCCTGATCCGATGGTTTTTCACCCCTTTTTCACTACCCACTTCACCTCAAACATATCTTATCACTCAATGAATCAATTAATGACCTTTAAATCACATAAATTGATGAAAATTTCCGGGTCCTTACAGTCTACGACTCTTCAAACACTCCCTTGTTTCAATTTTCACAAGTTAATTTCCCCAGCTTTGGAGGGCGTTATCTGTCATCTATGCTATTCAAATCGTTGAAGCGGAGGCAGAGAATATGATGTTTGAGCCGTGAGGTTTTTGTTGCATTGAGAGGATGCGGCTTCCTTGAGGTTTGTTTCTGAAATTTGGAAGCATGAGATTGAGATAATGGTTTCAAGGTGTCAATGTAGTTTTGATCGAGGCGGCTTTTGCTTCTTCCTGGTTCCTAAAAATGTTTGTTACATTTCGTTGGCTGCACTTTGCCTCAGCTTTATACTCTAAACAAAACTTTAGTTTCTACAGTGCGATGCTCTTAAGTGCAAAATAAAGGCTGGTTGAAGGGTAACCTAAAGAAAAGAAAATGAAAAATATAAACAATTGGATATAATATCCTAGAGTAGTGTAACTTTTTTTTTTGTGTAAGGAAAGCAGTTGAAATTCTGTTGTTATAATGATGGATTTCAAATGACTTCTCGGTACGAGTGATTTGAACTATTTCACGTGAAAGACTGTTGTTATACAGGAACCCAATGACCTATGTCACTTGGACCTCTAAATCGATATTATAGTACTCTCGTTTTACAAGCAACCAATAGTTAAATCTTCTATTTCTAAATTTCGTATATTATTGGTGAAAGTGAAGGAAATTCATTCATTTGGTGTCTCACGTATATTTGAAGGGTACCTTAAAAAGAGTTATTTTTGCGGTAATTACCATGAGGCCAACAATGTTTATTAATAGCCAAAAAAAATGTCACCTTGGCAAAAAACATTAGAATATTAAAATTTGAAAGATAAATTTAGCCGTCATAAACGAGTTCCCATTAGGTCGGTTGCTTGCTTACTCAGTGCATCCACAACTAGAATTTTCCATTGGTGAGCTCAGAAGTAGAAGCTTCAACGAAACAAAACTGCATCTCGTAGGCCGCAAAGATTTCTCGAATATGCGACTACATTTGGTTTGGTAATGGGAAGAGATTAAAATAGTTGGTTGTTTCACTAAAGATAAGAATTGTGCATGGTTTGCTATAATTATGTTTGTTTTGGTTGTGATAACGTGTGAATGGGAGGATTAAGGGGGGACTATGTTGGTGCAAATTCTGGAATCTTCGAAATATAAACAGTATGATGAACTTGCTTCGAGGCGCGTTACGACGTCACTTTTCGAAAAACAGTATTCGCCCCCACCAATTGGTGTGCACCAGGTTGCAGCGAATATGTTTTGAAGATACAACAAAGTCTAATCGAAATATCTTCTTTCTGCGTCCACATAAACAAAGGACAGACAAAATACCGAACAAAAAATAAAAACAAACGAACCAAGGAACTGTTAAATTCGTTTTTACAGAATAACGAATTAACAGCATAAGAAAAATGACTTTTGTAGTGAGAGTTTTCTGATTAATTCAGTATGTAAATGGCTGTGATCTGGACTCTATTTATAGACCCAGATGCATCCAATCGTGTAGGGTTGTACCTGTTCACATATGAACACGCTCACACCCAATCGGTTCACCTGAACGGGTATGGACCATGGGTAGCGTCCAATCCAACGGGTGTACCCCGTGTGACTCAACCGCCACATGTACGCAACGCATGTGCCACTCAGCGTCATTTTACTACCAAGTCGCAATAAGAAAGGGCGCCTAGTAGGCGCCTCGTGCTGACGTGCTAAGTGCACATCAAAGCGCCACATTGCAGCCACACAGTCCACTGCCACGCTCACGCACCCACGCGAGACGCGAGTGCGGGTGCATGTGCGAAAGCCAGTTTAAGGTGCGGAGCACCTTAATTATGGTGCGGAGCACCTATGAGCCAAGCCACCTTAGAGCTAAACTATCAAAGTGAACTTGATAGGTGTGCTCCCTGATATAAACCATTAAATTTTTTTCCACCTAAGCAATGTGGAAAAAACTTCTACACTCTAAAATAAGCTTTCTTAAGCACAAGAAAATTTTGATAAAACACCCAATTAAAAACCTATTTTATTTTGACAATTTCAACAATCTCTCACCATTTTTAAAATAAAGAAGAAGTCTTGATTCCTTTGAAAAGACTTGTGCATCAATGAAGGTGTCTTACGAATTTAACCATTCATCTAGTGAAGACGCATCAAAGTTAGTCAGAAAGCATAGTAGACTTGGCTTTTAACTAGCGATCCTATAATGACCAACCGGACACGTCGCACGCACGCATCTTACTTGACTCGGGTATTCAAATTGCTGAAACGTGAATTGGTCGTGTGTCTGTATCTTGATTTCATGAGCGTTCTATAGTTCTTACTCGTGAACCAATAGAAGGCGACACCACCTTCACACTCATATGGGTAGGTTTATAAGAATGCCCATGTAACTACAGCATTCAGGACCTAACAACACCGTTAGAAACCTGTTAAGAGCTAAGTAACTCAAACTTCTCCTTTTCATTACAAGTACCAAACACTTTACCTTATGATGGATTAAACCGAAAAGTGTTTGTCATCACGACTTATGGTGTACTTTGCTCATTGAACAAAAGACTTGTAGGAAAATAAGAGTTGAGTTGAGTTTTCACCAGGAGTGATTATATCTTAGTGGGCTGAAGTCCCATCCCCTTTGATATTCTCCACACCAATTCCCTTGTAAGACCTTTTGTTAAAGGATCTATTAGATTTTGATTTGACTTTACATAATCAATGGTTATCACCCCATCAGTTATCAAATTTCAGACATAACTATATCGAAATCCAATATGCCTGGACTTTCCATTATATACCTGGCTATAAGCCCGTGAAAGCGTTGACTGGATATCACAATGCAAAGATATCGGTGGCATAGGTTTTGGCCACATGGGTAATTCTCACAACATACTTCTCAGTCACTCTACCTCTTTGCTTCCTGATGCTAATGCTACAAACTCAGTAGCCATAGTTGAGTCTGTTATGATACTTTATTTCTTTGATCCCAAAGAAACTGCTCCTCCACCAAGAGAGAAGACTCAACCACTTGTTGACAAGTGATCTTTATTCTCAGCTATCCAACTAGCATCAGTGTATCCTTCTAGAACTGAAGGATACCCACTATAGACTATCCCGTAGTCTATAGTTTTCTTTAGATACCGCAAAGCCCGATTAACTACATTCCAGTAAATGTCACTTGGATTGTGAGTATACCTACTTAGTTTACCCACAGCATACGCATCTAGTCTTGTACACGTCATTGCATACATCAAGCTTCTAATCACTCTAGAATATTCTAGTTGTGATATAGCTCTTTCGGTATTAGGATACAACTTAATGTGCGGGTCAAAAGGTGTAGATATCAGGGGACTGTCAAAGTAATTAAATTTCTTCAGTATTTTCTCAATATAATGAGACTGATTTAGGACTAAATTGTCTCCTTACCTCATAATTCTGATGTCTAGAATTATATCGGCTACACCCATATCTTTTATACATAAACTAGAAGAAATAATAACTTTTGTATTTTGTATGCTATCTGGATCAGTCCCAAAGGTAAGCATATCATCTACATACAAACATATGATCACACCTTTATTACCAATAAATTTACTGTATACACACTTACCCGACTGGTGTATCATAAACCCATTTGATACAATTACTTTATCAAACTTTTCATGCCACTGTTTTGGTGCTTGTTTAAGTTTGTAAAGAGACTTAACAAATTTGCATACTTTGTGTTCTTGACCTTATACAATAAATCCTTCCGGTTGCTTCATATAAATCTCTTCATCCAATTTACCATTTAAAAATGTAGTTTTCACATCTATGTGGTGAATCTGAAGTTTATAAATTGGAGCTAAGACAATCAAAACTCTAATTGTAGAAATCCTTGCCACCGGTGCATATGTATCAAAGTAATCAATATCATCCTTTTGGGTAAAACTCTTGACAACGAACCGTGCCTTAAACTTGTCTATTGCAACATCAACTTTCATTTTATTTTTGAAAATCCATTTGCATCCAATAGCTTTGGAACCCGGAGGTAAATCAGCAAGAACCCGGGTATTATTACCCATAATAGAATCCATTTCATCTTGGATTACTTCTTGCCAGAAAGCATAGTCTTGTGATTTCATAACCTCCCCGTAGGTTAAGGGATCTGACTCTACATGAAGTGTAATCATGGTATGATTACATGTAATTTCTCTAGCTCCTTCAACTAGATAAACTACAAAATCAGGTCCAAAGAACTTGACAACCCGAGCCATTTTACTTCTTCGAAGTTCAACCTGTTCCGAAGGTTTAGCCTTTGTATTAGACTCCAAAGGGATTGGTTCATCCTCTTGATTTACTACCTTCGGAATAGGACCTAACCTATTCTCATAAAACACTGCATCTCATGATTCAATAATGGTGTTCACTAATGGTGTTCACTCCAATTGAATCAAATGGCTCAGAAATTAGAAACCTATATGCTTTACAACCAATGAATATGCATTCAATTCATTTTTCACCTAATTTCTTTCTTTAGGCTCTGGCAATCTAACGATTGCTCTACAACCTCAAGTTTTAAAGTAACTGAGGTTAAGTTTTTTCTTTTTTCATAACTCATATGGAGTTATTCTTGACTTTTTGAGATGTACCCTTTTCAGAATATAAGCAGCGGTAAGTATGGCTTCACCCCACAAACTAGTACCTAATCCTGAATTACTAAGCATAGCATTGATCATCTCAGTCAAAGTCTGATTTCTCCTTTCAGTCTTTTCATGTATTATCCCTACTGATTCACAGTAAGCAGGAAAGTGATATTCACCACCTCTATCAGACCTCAAACGTTTTATTTTTGTTCCACATTGATTTTCAATTTCGATTTTGAAAGCAATAAAACTTTCAAGAACTTCATCTTTTGAATGCAATAGATAAACATAACAATACTTGGAATAATCATCTATGAATGTTGCAAAATATTTCTTGCCTCCTCTAGTAGGAGTGTTATACATGTCACATACATCACTATGAACTAGTTCTAATAAAGATGTGGTTCTTTGAATTTTAGGAAATGGAATTCTAGTCATTTTAGTAAGCACACAAATTTTACATTTGTCAACCATATCAACATTATATTTAGGAATTAAATCTAATTTAACCATAAAATCTATTTTTCTAGTATTCACATGCCCTAAACGAGTAAGCCATAAAAAAGAGAGTCAATCATGTAAGCAGAAATAGCAATTCTATTATTTATGTTAAGTTTGAACATGCCCTCTACAAAATAACCTTTCCCAACAAAAATATCACTTTTGGACAGAACAAATTTATCTATCTCAAATACTAACTTGAAACCATGCTTGTTAAGCAGGCCTCCAGATACAAGATTTTTCCTAACTTTTGGTACATGGTAAACATTTGTCAGAGTCGAAATCTTGCCAAAAGTGAACTCCAAGTCCACTTTTTCTTTGCCTTTGATAATAGCAGTAGATGAATTTCCCATATAGAGAACAGTACCATCATCAACCACTTCGTAGTCTGTGAAGAATCTCTTATCATTGCACACATGCTTTGTAGCACTTGAGTCGATCCACCAGTTTCTAGCATCCTCGAGAATGTTAATCTCGGATAAACCAGCCAAAAAATTACCTTTTGACCCCGATGCTTCTGAATTTTTCTTTATGTTGGATTTGCAATCCTTTTTGAAATGCCCTGACTTACCACAATGCCAACATTCCACTTTTGCATTTTTTTCTTTCAGCTCATTACCCTTGTTGTTGCTTCGTCGAAATTTCTTTTTTCTTTTATCCTTGTTAGAACCTTTCCCTTCTTCCACCGTATGAATCTTGGAGGTATTAGCCCCAAGTTCTTCCTTCTCTTGATGCTTTGACTCTTCCTCCACACAAAGGTGGACAGCCAATTATTCCAGCATAAGATCCTCAGCTTTGTGTTTGAGACTTTTCTTAAAATCTTTCCAGGAAGGAGGGAGTTTATCGATGACAGATGAAACTATGATCGATTCATCCATATTCATACTTTTAATCTTAAACTGATTCAAGATATGTTGAAATTCATGTAGTTGATCAATCACAGACTTGTTGTCTATCATTTTGAAATTCATAAATAGACTAACCAAAAAAATTTTACTTGTTGCGTCTTCTATCAGATAACGAGCCTCCAATGAGTCATATATTTCTTTCGTAGTCTCCGTATTAATATACACGTCGAATAGTGGGTCCAATAGTGCATTCAGAATATGCCCTTTGCAAATGCAGTCATCATTCTCAAATTTCATCCTCACTTGAGTCTACTCCAATGTTTCATCTTCTTTGTCCTCTGGATAGAGGGTGATGAGAACATAAACGACATTCAAAGTCGTAAGCATAAAATGCATCTTCTTTTGCCAACGCCTAAAGTTACCACCATCAAACTTGTCCAACTTCACGAAATCTTGTGTCAACTGTCACAGAGACTTTGACGCCATTGCGGAATACTATTTTTCGATTGTTGGTGCAAAATCTGGAATCTTCAGAATATGAACAGTATGATGAACTTGCTTCGAAGCGCGTTATGATGTCGCTTTCCAAAAAATAGTATTCGCCCCCACCAATTGGTGTGCACCGAGTTGCAGCGAATATGTTTCG
Organism: Arbutus unedo; assembly: GCA_014822125.1. Lineage (NCBI taxonomy): Eukaryota > Viridiplantae > Streptophyta > Magnoliopsida > Ericales > Ericaceae > Arbutus > Arbutus unedo. The sequence continues at coordinate 6,838 of JABCMJ010003025.1, forward strand.
AAAATACAACGAAGCTCAATCGAAAGATCTTCTGTCTGCGTTCGCACAAACGAAGGACAAACAGAATACTGAATCAAAAAAAAAAAAACGAACCAAGAGATTATTAAATTCGTTTTTGCAGAATAACGAATTAACAGCACAAGAAAAATGACTTTTGGAGTGAGAGAGTTTTCTGATTAATTCAGTGTGTAAATAGTTGTGATCTAGGCTCTATTTATAAACACAGGTGCACCCAATCGCGCACGGTTGTACCTGTTCACGTATGGACACGCCCACACCCAATCGATTCACCCAAATGGGTACGAACCATGGGTCGCGTCCAATCCAACAGATGCACCCCGTGTGACTTAACCGCCACACGTACACAACGCGTGTGCCACGTCAGCGCTACCTTATTGCCAAGTCGCAATAAGAAAGGGCGCCTAGTAGGCGTCTCGTGCCAACGTGCAAAATGTGGCATCAAAGCGCCACATTGCAGCCACACAGCCCACTGCCACGCTCACGCACGTGCGTGAGGTGCAGGTGCGAAACACATCGGCTTTGCTGGTTTAAGGTACGGAGCAATTTAATTACGGTGCGAAGCACCTATGAGCCAAACCACTTTAGAGCTAAGCTATTAAAGTGAACTTGATAGATGTGCTCCCTAATATAAACCATTAAACTTTTTCTCATCTAAGTAATGTGGGACAAACCTCTACATTCTAAAATAAGTTTTCTCAAGCACAAAGAAAGTGTGATAAAATACTCAATTAGAAATTCATTTTATTTTGACAATTTCAACAGACTAAATTATAAAAGACAACCATTATGGATTTACCAATCCCATATGGTAACCCAAATCCAAAATTTGAGGATACAAATGAATGGTTAGACTCTGAATCCAAAAGTACATAAGCAAGCAAAGAGGTAATCAACTAGGGAAATTGGTGAGGTCGTTGGTTGTTTTTATTTCTTGGCCCTTATTGCTGTTCTTTCCACCTCCATGATTACTAGTGTTGGGGTTATTGTTGGAATGAGTACACTAGTTCCATCTATTCCTTTCTCTCTCTTGCCTTGACTGAAATTGACGCACTGTTGCTTTTCCTTGTCCCACAATTATGGCTCGGTCAAACTCTTAGCCTCATTGGTTTCACCACTACTTTTATGTCTGTCCTCAGCTCATCTTTAAATTTCCTACTTCTCCGATCTTTAGTGTTCGATTAGGGAACTATTCAAGCATCACAATTGAAAGATTTGTGCAATCTAAGATATTAACGTAGTTGATTTCTATCCATCGCTATTCTCATTGTATGCCATTGTCAATACCTTGTCAAGTAGGTCATTTAATTTAATTGTACAAATTTTCATAAACAGACGTGATATGGATATGCTTAATATCTAAGTAACATGGATGGCAGTCGTATGGCAATGCCAACATATGCTTTTCATATCACCTATTTTATCCCGATAATCTTGGAGTTTTAAAATGCCAAAAATATTCAGTATTTGGAATGAAAGTGTAGCGTGAAATAGTTTGGCACTACCAACTTGCATGTTGCATTTCCACGAATCATTATCATGACAACAATTATATCCATGTCATATTGACCCTGAAATTTTAAACGCTGTTGAATTAAGTATTTAACAAAAATGGATGAAAAAAGGATGTGAATTAAAAGTTATATTTGTATTTCCCAAAAACTAAATAATATGGATAGCAGTCATAAGACATTATCAAGACAAGTTTTTTATATTACCTAGCTTTATCCTGATAACTTTGAAGTTCTAAAGTAACGTTGAATTGCCTATTTTGTATTCGAAATGAAAATAAATTATTAGGAAATATTTTGTCATCACCAACTTGCATATTACATTCTCATAAAAGATTCATGACAGAAATTATATTAGCACCATATTAATTATGAAATTTCTCAACACCGTTGAATTAAATATTCAACAAAAAAGAAATAAAAATGTGACATGAGTCGATTTTGGTAAAGCCAAATTTGCACTTTATATTATCACGAAAGGTTAATATAGTAATTCACTTAAATTGAACTATGCTTTTGCTTTTGTTAACCTACACTTTCTTGTGTCGCGAAAATTAAGTAATCGACATTTGCTGATAAAAATATGTAATGCAATAGTTCGGTTAGGTCAACTTATATTTCATGTTTTTTCCAAGGTTTAACAAATATTGGGTATGACATTTTGTTCAAAATTGAAAGAAATAATTTATAAAAGTCGAGATTTTGCCTTCACACTTTCCAAGTTGATTCCAATGTAGATGTAACTCCACTAGTTATTTTCTTCTCTTGGCCAAAGCTAACAAATTTGAAAAGGTTAATATGAAAAAATAAGTACCGAAATGGAAATATATGGTCCTTAACAATTTCTCCACTCGTAACATATTAGATTCACAAACTCATATCAGTTTTTGCAGCCAATCTTAAAATTGAGTAATTTACAAGTAAAATCAAATTTCAAAGATAAAAACAATTAATTGATTTTCTAAGGGCATTTTCTTCAAAAGTAATTTTAGATGACGACTTAGCACACTCAAAACTCAATAGTAGAAGGGTAGGAATAAATGCATTGATACTGAGGAGATGATCAAAATAGCTCAAAGGAATGTGGCAATTATATGGGTGAAATCGAAACTTGATTTGAAAGGTGTGACTGCTAATGACTTCATTAGAACCCTAGATGGAGTGAGGATGGCTTGTGTGTGTATGGTGCGTGTTATGTGATTGAACCTGGTGAGTTTAGGGAGGGGTAATTTCTTGTTGGGATGACCTCTTGTCATTCCTTTGGGTGTAGGGATTTTGAGCGGTATATGATGGTATATGGTGTCCGAATGCCAACATAATTGATATGCAAACTTTCTCGGGGTGATGCTTAGTGCCTGTTTATCCCTTTAATATTTGTATCTTTGTTTTTTTCAAAAATTAATAAAATTCTAAACTTAGTGTACATGAAGTATTGTCATCATGTTGTATACAACTGTTGGATGTTTGTTTGGATTTTAGACAGAATACAATTCTTCGCAAGTTTATCTTTAATTGATGTACGTATGATAGATACATTGTGGATCTGAGTCCATGACGTAAAAAATTATATGATTCTTACATAATAATTTTTTTTGCTTTTGGACAGATAAAGATAAATCGATCCAACGGACTAAAGGAATTGGCTAAAAGTTGCCAACTTTGCACCAAATTGTGCGTAAGACCATAATATCCAAGAGTGGACCATTTTCTTTCGGTGTTTAGGCAAGTTGTTCGCTTTCAGAAAGTAAAATGTCGCTAACTGAGACGTATGGTGTGGCAAAGATAATTTAGTCAATTTAATGAATAATTCGTGGATGTGGTGTGGCAAAAATAATTTGTGATATTAATGAATAATTTATTGTGTAGTATATTAAATTCATTCGATCAATTTAATCTGCCCATTTGATAGTCATTTGAGATTAGTTAAATTAGGTTATGACACACTACAGTATCTCCAACCTTGCCTTACGTGGTAATTTGTCATCACTAAATATAAAATGACCAAAACTGTAACACGTCGAATTTCGAACGCGTTAATTTAAAAGAGTGAAGTAATAAAAATACTATCATTTCATTGAAATATGAGTTTAATACAAGAGATAATTGAAATACATCAAAAAGACTTTAAACTAAAGACAGAGCAGTCTATACTAGGTAGGTGAACTACAGCTCCACCGTGTCTTCATCGATATAGGCATCATTGTACGATGTATCATCTAATCCAGCTCCGTTGTCGTTGATACCAGGTTATGAAACACCAAGAGCAAGAGGAAATTGCTCCATAAGTTTTAACACTCAATATGTTACCCTACTCTTAAGTTTCTTTTTGAATTTTTTAGCATAATAACATGATATGCAGTGTATAGAGTGAAAATATTCAAGGTCTAATCATACGATAAGATAAGTGCAGAAATAGTAAGTACATGCTCTAGATTGAAATAGTATAATTGAAATTATCAGAGTAATTATCACAGTGAATATCATGTCCAAACGTTCCATGAGTCATCGACATGAATCAAATATTCTAAAGTATGATCACATCATATAATTTCATCAATTGTTTCAAGAAAGACTTTGTTATTTATTTCGAATAGATTTTTCTAACATCAATGACCTCGTTATATATTTTGAATCAATATTTCTAACATCAATGAAATCAAGTATGGTGCTCCCGAACGATAATGATCCCGACCACCCGACTAATCGATGATTCCCAACCACCCTACTCCCTAACCACACAATTTCTCGATCGTCATGTTCCTAATCAATAAGCTATCCCTAGTATTATATCTTGCCGTTATCGTGCCAGAACAATATGAGTTTAAAGTTTATTCTAGAAGGTCATTAGATAAAAAGTGCACGATAGGACTAGATATAACTTCGGGTCAAGCGTAACTTGGCTAAATGCATAACACGGCTAAATTATAGCGCTTGGGTAATACAAATCTTGGGTCTATCACACCTTTTGGTTAAAATTAAAGCTCGGCTCATGTCGCATCACGGCTATAAGACACGCATAATATTCCCATAGAAAATATATCCACAACCAATAATCGTATATCATTATCAATGTGTTTATTGTGCGGACATTCACGGGATACCCTGAGTATCAATAACTATTCATCGCTCAAGTAATCAGAGTGTATTCATAGTATCTCATGCTTAACAAATAATTAACGATTGAATAGTAATTAAGTAGCAATAAGATTTATGTGTAATAAGTAAATATTTAGCTAGTCATAAAAGTGTATTTAATAATACATATTACAAGATAAATATATTTATAAAATGTGTTATAATTTTTAAGTTTTTTCAAAAGAATGAAAAAAAGTAGGTAACTGAGAAGGCATAAGGTTTAATTTCATTTTCTTAAAATTAATTTCATTTTCTTAATATTAATTTAAATGTTAATTAGTAACAAGAATGGTTTTATTCTTTTAATAAACCATGGAGAGTTTAATTATCATAAAATATATTTAATCTACGGTAGCGATACAATCTGTAATAACTAAAAATATCGAGTAAAAATTGAATAATTAAAAGTTGGTTAATTCCAGTCAAAATCTCATCCGGAAGTCCGTTTGGTTGTGGATCCAATCATCTGGAATTGCATCTGAATTGAAATCCGAATAGAAATTCTAACTTGGGAATTTTTGATAATCTCTGTAACGCAATGGTTCTTCTCTGGCAAAACTCCGTTGGACCACATTTTCTATCAAAACATTCGAAATGTATCAAGGATAAGGGACTTATAATTGATTTAGAATTTGGTGAAGTTTCGGCTGGATTTCGAATGTCGAGTGGATTTGGGCAGAGGTAAGTGATGTACGTGAAATATAATAATTAAATTACTCTCATGTTGACTTTGTTAGTCTTAATTTTATGTTATCTTGTGACTAATTATGATTTATTATGTTTACAGAAAAAATAGAGATTTGTCATGAAATGAACTTTATGCAAGGTCAATGATGTAGTTCAAGTCAAATGAATCAAGTCCAACCCAAATTAGAGATCTATAGGGTGCAAACAAGTGAAACCATTCAAGAAAAGAAGAATCCAACTTGATTTTGGAATCATACATAAAATTGGAAGCAATCCCGAGTTGGAGTATTTTTGGACAGTTTTTAGTATTTTGAACGTAACTTTATGTATATAACTCGGATTAAAGTGATTCAAATTGGGTTGGAAAGCTATTTCAAATGACTACATATTTGTATGAAATAGTAATTTTTCAATTCTAACCTTTAAATGGTCAAAATGGGCTCGCAAGATGAGCTAAAAAAATGCTGAAAAAGTCAAATCCGAATTTATTTTGGATTTAGGGTTTTTCCAAGAGGTGAAGTTTGGATAGATAGAGGGGTCAAAGTGATTGGGAGGGGGACACAACGGAGAAGAGTTTACGGACAGAGGCATCACAAAGAACTTGGTACGACTGAGAGATGAAGAGGAGGAAAAACAAAATCTATGGCTTATCTTCCATATTCTATAAGATTTATATTTTCTTCAATGGAGTTTTATGATTACATTGATTCGTGCTTGTTGACTCAATGAGTAGCTAAATATCAAAATCAGGGTTAAGGATGAAACCCTGTGAATTTTGTTAATTAATTGTATATGAATATCAATTGGAATAGATTTTTTTTATGATTTGATAGTATTCAATTAACTTTATGCTTGGTTTGTCAAAGTTAATATTTAAGTATTGGGTATCATTTGTGATTTGATTTTACGGATACAATTGATGATTCATGCTTAAACATTGAAGTAGGGGAAGAACAAACATTCAAAAAAATAATGAGGGTTTAAAAAAATATTATTCATGATGATTAAGATTGACCTCTCAATTATTGTGTAGAAATCATAGGAAACATCATTACATGAGAATAATTAATAAATATTTATGGGTGTGGATTCCGAAACCTTAGTTATTTTCTCAATATCTAATCCAAACAATTTTTTGTGAGTGTTTGATTTTTAGTTCTTTAAATTATTTTTGTCTTTGCTTCTTTAATTATTTTAGAATAAAAAAATCACAACTTTTGTCAACTAGGTTAAGATTAAATCGATTCGATTTATTTAGTTTTTCTTAATAAAAATCACAAGTCCCTGTGGGTTTGACCTCACTCTTGCATTACTATACTTCGGTACGATTCATGCGTTTGCGAGTACATTAAGATTACACAACAAGTGTTTTTGGCACCGTTATTAAAATTACACAACAGTAAGAGAGGCTGCAGGTGGGTGATGGGAGATGGACGGCTGACGGACATGTGACAGGAGAAGGGATTGGGGGAAAGAGAGCTAAGAGAGAGAGTATAAAAAATGTGTGTATATATATATATATTATATAATATATATAAATAAATATATATATATATATATCTATATATATATATATATTAATATACTTAAAAACAAAATTGATCATTACCAAAAAACATTAGAAACAGAAATCTGTTCAAACTTACCCAGTGCTTTTTGGCATAGAAAACAGCACATGGTTACATTACTATATATTAAAAATTTTAATGAAAAACAAATACCTACTAAAGCACGGCCTATTCAAATGAACATTGAAGAAATGAATATGTGTAAAAAAGAAATTCAAGAATTACTTAACAATAAAATCATAAAACATAGTAAATCTCCCTGGTCCTGTCCAGCCTTTTATGTTAATAAAAATGCTGAAATTATATATATATATACTGTCAATATATGTGTGTGTGTGTGTGTGTGCATAAAATCTAATAAAAGTTTAAAAGTTTATATATAATATAATATTCTAATAAGATTTTTAAAAAATTATATATATTTACATATAATACATAAATAGAATAAATACATCAACACACGTATATATAGTCTCCTTTTAATAAGGGATTCCTTATTTTGTTACGGTACGAACCTCTTATTTTCTGATTGAATTTCGATGATCCGACCTGTTCAATGTGTTTAAAACATGTTTTTAAGGGTATCCACCAAAAATCGGCTCAAAACAATATCGAGAAGGATTTGATCTAAACAGTTTTTGATAAATACTAACAAGAATAGTTTTATGAAAAATTGAATGGATCAAATCTTTCTGGATAATATTTTGAGCTGATTTCTCGCGTTAACCCTTAAAAATATATTTTAAACACACTAAACAGTTCAAATCATTCAAATTTGATCAGGAAATAAGAGGTCCGCACTGTAGCAAAATAAGGAATCTTTTATTAGAAGCTTACTCCACATATATATGTATGCGCACGAAATAAAAATATTTACGCGGAGTAAGTGAAATAAAATGCTCAAACTATATATTAATCGATTAAAAAATTACGGGTCATTACAATAACTCACTCTCTAATCTTACAATTACATTTGAAGGTTTTGTCTCAAATTGTCACTTTTTTGAACAAAATGATTTGAAATGCCTTAAAAATGACATGGTTAATGAATGTCATGTTGAACCCACATGAATTTGGTCATTCAAATGACACCTTCGATGAAGCTGATGTTGACCTAAAAACTGACTATTATTCTATCACGTGAAATTTAAAGGCTCTCGTTGAATTTGCTCTTATAGCCCATTTAGTGGGTTGTGTTTGAGTGCATTTATAGTGGGTGGCTTGGGTAGATTCACTAGTTCGGTACAAGATTTGCACCCCTTAATAGCTCTATCTAAAAGGTGAAAAAGAAAAAAGAAACCGCAAAAAAATGGAAACTACACAAGGAAAAAGTCAGAAAGTCAAAATGGGAAGTCAAAATTGGTTATTTCTTTCATCTTAGGTGAATTCAGTTATAAAGTTGTCATTTTATTTTACTTTTCTAAGTGTATCTAAATTAGACGGAATTAACAAATAAAAAATGTAAAAATTTCAAAAACAATAAACCAAAGAAGAGAATTACAAAATCCTTGTAACGTTTCATATATCTAACAAATTTCTTTTTAAATATACGAACGACCACAGTTGAATTCAATTGAAAATAAAAGTTTCCCCGAATAAGTTCAAATCTGCACTGTAAAAGATAAGTCACAGAAGGTAAAGAATAATAAACCAAAGAACACAAATGATTTTTTTTTTAATCGGCAATTTTTTTGTATATCATAAAAGAACACAGATGATTTATGAGGCTATCTGTAGATAGCTGAATTATATCACTTTGAAGGTCGAGGTAAAGATTATATATATTCGTCCTTATAGAACTCTATCTTTGTATGTCCCACCAATTAATGATTCTTCTAGAGCAACCACACTCTCTCTCTCATACATATGTGTATATATATATATATATTGTCTAAGCAGAATATAATATGAATAATAGTATTTTTCATGTCTTCGATCTGAAGTGATTCTCCAACTTTTCTTTGCCCTCTATTCTCAACAAGGCTTCTTTTGAACCTCATCAGATTTGTGGAGAGAAAACGAAGAAAGAAAAACCACATAGGAACAAAATGATGTTTTGCTTTTGCCAAAAAACGAAGTTAAAGAAACCAAATTTAATTCATTTTTATTTGGGTAAGGTTAACGAGAAGAAAATTAACAGGTACATATAACTCAAAATGTTATTCTTTTTTTACTGCACATAAAGCATATATAATATGTAATTTTGCACTCTTCGATTTCCTCCGTGCATAGCTCCAATCAGAGGGCGCCATTGATTGATTATATGCAAAATATGGGTATTTTGGGCAATTAATGGAGGTCGAATTGTTTATTTTATTACAAGTCAGAGTATTTATGTCAGCCTACACGCATTTCGACTAACTATTTAAGAAAAATAGTATTACAAGACATATTCCTCTTTGAATGTGTACGACATCCACCATTTTAATGAGTTTGAAGTCAAAAGATTTTACATAAAAATTCATATCGTTAATATTGATTCATAACAACTACACAATATTCTTAAATCAACTGTGAATTCATAACATTTGTATGTTATGAGATTTTGTCTTGACGTTAAGAATTTTTAAATTTTATGAAAAAGTTATGAGTCTTTATACAAATGGTATGAATTACTATACAAAAATGTTATAAATTAAAAGTGATTCGATAAGTATATATGGTAGACACGAAAATAAAGATGTGTGTTGTAGCACTTGGGTAGAATTAGATTCTTTTGAAACTTTTTTCCAATAATGTAAAAAGCTGGATTTGGAAAAAGAAGTATTCGCTACCCAGGGAATATAGCTAGCTGACTTATCCAAGCAAAGAATAGCACAACTTTTCTATATCATCTCTATATAAAGCGAGTCACTTGGGTTTAATTAACAACAAAAGCAATTTAAGTCCCCAGAGCTGTACTGTTGTGCAAATGGCTGGGTATAATTACGCGAGTAGAGGAGGCTACATCGACGATCGGAATAGAGCAAGCTATGGTGAAGATGGCTATTCTTCCGAGCACGTGTGCCGCCCGGTCATTGTCGACGTTGAGGGAAGGAAAAGGCCAATCATTTCCTATGTTTCTCCCAATGTTAGCTCAGAAAGCTATGTCACAACCACCACAGAGACAATTGTGGAACACGTTCGCGCACCTATTGTGCTCACCGATTATAACAAGTACAACTCTCAGGCCAAAATTGAGCCATTGAAGGACTATGGAGTCAACAATGACAAGTGGTCTAATCCTTCCAATCAAGTCTATGATCGCACTGAATACCGCTATAGCTCTCCTCCACAACGGGAACCGATGAGGAGTTATGGAGTCACCAATGACAACTGGCGCAGTAATCCGACAAAGGCTGAGGATTTCGTAAAGAAAGTTAGCACCGAGGTCAGGAGGCCAACAAGGCCTGGCCTTCTAAGTGCCACTCAATGGCGCAACACGCCTATTTCAACAGGGCAGGGCTATGGCGGTAGTAACGACTATGGTGGTCAGTATGCTAACTACAACACCAACAACAGTACCCCGCTTTCTGGAATAATAAATGAGATCGGTCAAGCCACGGAGATATTGAAGGACGCTGTCAAGCCTTCGTCAATCCCTGCAGTGGGACTGCAGTCGCGGTCCCCTATACTAGCCTCCACAACAGTTCCAAGAAGAGATGGTAGTTACACCGACACCATCGACAGTAGGGAGGCAGCAAAGAGGTACGGAAACGTGAACCTCTCATCTAGGCCAATCCAGACAGGAGAGACTTACACAGGAACCATTGACAGTAGGGAGGCTGCACGAAGATATAACGGTGCAAGGGTGTGAACAAGAGCTACCAGTGCATGATTTACAGCCCATAAGCTATATAAGGGGATGAGTAATTAGGTTTGTTTGAGCTTGTATTGCTACTCTAGCAACGCTTGTATCTTCAATTCAGTTTTTAAGTGTGGTATTGTATGTCATAATAGTATTAAAATAAGCCTTTACAGTAGGCAAGAAAATGATATGTGCTTTCTATGTTACTCTATGATCAATAAATAAATAAATATAAACAACAAGATGTATAAAAGTGTGATAAGGTAATGTAATGTTCTCCTCTTTGTGTTCTCTTATTCTCTTTCTCATCTCCCCCTCATTTTCTTTTATCCAACACTTTCTGCATATGATTGCAAACAACTTGAGCTTTTAAGTGTTGTAGCACGATCGAATCATTGATATTAGTTGAACTCGAACTTGTGTTGACGTCAAATAATTTAGCTTGATTCTTATATAATCGGACCAAACTTGATCTCAATTCTAAATGCAAAATCAAGTTAGATTAGAACAAAAGAAAAGATCAAAAAGAAAAGTATTATAAAAAAAATGCGAAAAAAATTTCAATACTTTATTTTTGATCAACCAGCAATGCAATTTGCATGAAGCATACACGTACTTAAACTCCACGAAATTAATATGATGAAGATTCGGTGGAGATGCCTTGAGAATCGTCCATTTACTAAGATATGTCCTGATCTTAAGCACCCTTGAAATGTAGGCAAACTTGTCTAATGATACGAAAGGGTAGATCTGGTGTACATGTTACAACTCTAATTTCGTCCACGTGATCAATCCTCGACATGGGCCCACCTAATACATATCAATCTTTTTTATGTCTCGCATATAGTTTTCTTACAAGTGACAATTTGAAGAGCCATTAGAAAAAAGCTGTTCTCTAAGATAATCTTCAAGTTAGTTCTTTTACTCACCAAACTTGAAATATTTTACTTCAAATATCGGTCAGTTGTTCAACTAAAGAGTCATTCTCTTGTCAAACTTAAAGAAAGCTTTTAGAAAATGAAGTTTCCCGTAATTATCAATGGTCAAGATTGTCCATTGGTTTGTTTTGAAAATTCATCCTGACAGGTTACTACCTTTGTAACACCCCATGTATACTACTGACCCAATAACTTATCAGAGGCTAACCATGCGGCCTAAAATGCGTAAACCCAAGTTACTAGTAGTAGCATACATGATTCATTATATACCCAAGATCACCTATGTAAACTTTCAATGTGGAACAGAATGTCACAATCTCCCTACCTTTAAAACCTTGCGCCCTCGGAAGGGTTGAACACTAGAGTCACCCCAGGCAAGCCCCGGGTCTATTCTCTAGTGACCAAACAAAGTCCCGACCACACACTCGATCGTGTACACGGGTCGCTCTAATAATATTTGTAATGCTCCATATATACCACTAGCCCAATAATTTGTCAGAGCCTAACCACGTGGCCTAAAATACTTAAACTCAAGTTACTAGTAGTAGCATATATGATTCATTATATACCCAAAATCACCCATATAAACTTTTGATGTGGGACGAGATGTCACAATTTCACCCTAAATGGTCATAATTGGCTACTAGAATATTTTGGTGTACGCCCTGACCAGACACTCCTTCACCTTGATCGATTAGATATAGCTAGTGGAAAATTCTGCTTCAATGCAATCCTACCAGTTAGATCCCTACTCTGCTCGATCACCAGGTGTTATGCGAGAAATGTTAGATTATGCATGGAAACATCAATTTGCAAGAAAACCCTAAAATCAACTTCTTGATTCATGAACAACACCACATAGCCTATTTACAACATTAGAACATGATGTGAAATACATTAAAGAACACTAAGTCAAGTTTTAACTAGAATGATGAATCCAAACCTTAAGAACACAACGATTCTAACATTTTTGTCGTGAACACACCAACGCTCGGTTCGATCCACATTTCAACACCTGATATTGTGCTTCTAGTTGCTCCCTTCAAGAATCTGGATGCACGGTGCACGTACTCTCGATCAATCTCTCTCTCACTAATATGGTGGGGAGGCTTTCTAAGGTTTTCTCTCTTTCTTAGAACGTTAAATTGGGAATCCTAACTAACATAAAGTGCAGATTTTGTAATAATTAAGAGGTAAAATACACTTCAGCAGTCTTATTCATCCTCAAATTAAGTCCACAAACTTCTAAAATTATAGTTATACCCTTAAATAAATAAAATTCTCAATAAATTGAATAATCTAATTACAAAATTGGGCACAGTTCTTAAACATTGCTTCAACTGAAATTAATGCAGTACAAGTAAAACTTTCAAAGGAAAGAGATTTTATTCATTGCTTAGTACTGGAGTACATTACTAGTAGTATTTATTGAAGTGCTCTGCATTCCAGTTGTGTTGGAAGTGGTTGGCCTGAATTAGTGGTCAGTTTTCGATGAACTCCCGCTGTGACGATTTCCTCTACACGATAAGTTGTTGATGTGTGTTCGAATAGAGAGCAATCAACAAAAGCAACAATAGCCAAAGCAATATGTTGCAGAGCAGAGCCAAATTGGGCTCATCAAGGTTGAAGAGCGAGTACGACCAATAAATTCAGAAGAAAATCAGTGGAGACTTTTAACCCGTGTGAGATTAGAGTCATTCATCTTTGGGGAATTAGATCAAGATTAACTTATATTTTTTTTACAATAACTCATTATCTTGCTGCTAAGTGTCATTATATATTCTACTATTTTGATCATTGCTAAAAAAAAACGTCGTCTGATTGCCACATTCGAAATCTTTAAATTCAAAAATGCTAAAGATTCATTTAAAACCCAAGTTTGAATGTAGGTCATCTTTAGAGTGATTTTACTTTGTTTATTACTCAGTGTGTTATTTTTCCCTTCTATCCCCATTTTGAGCCTCAATTTTAACTTTTAATCGTATTTATGTGAAGAATAGTGAAATTATTAATCATGGTTAAAGAAATGAGCTTACTATATTATGTCAACGTCTCCTAAAAGAATAATCATTCAAAGCTTTTCACAAAAAAAAAGAAAGAATAAAAATCAAGAAATTTAAAGAAAAAAATAAGGAGAATAGTTTTTGAAAATGTCACTACTCTAGAGTGACATGTTTTCTTTGACTAACTCGTTACATTGACAGTACATCCTAATAAAAGTTTTATTTTGATCCTTGGTACAAAATATTTTAATTGTAAAAGTGAATTAAAAAATGATAATGTGGTGGCTTTCATAATTCTTCATTAGTAATGGTTTTTCACGAGACTTAATTTTCATTAAATCAGAATTTGTTGTGTATTATATATAAGTCATTTTGCTTTTGTTATATAAATATCTTGCACACATATGTTTAAGAGAGTATACCCTGAACTTCTATTGAGGGAGTACTCAGATAAGTTAAATAAGAACTTCTAATTTTCACCATTGGATCTTAAGGGATCTTGCTTCTCCACTTTAAAAACGGGTAAAATATGTTATCGGGTCGCGGGTCCTAGGTTTAAAAATTACATTTCGGGTCTCTAGGTTTAGAAAATCCTCAATTCACAGTGGGTTGATACTCCAAACCTGTTGATCCAGAGTTCTTCAATTCACGAATTTCACCTTCTTCTTTTTTTCCATCATCAAATCCATCACTCTTTCTTCATTCAAGCTCAACCTTCTCACGCAAAGAAACCAATTCCCTCTCTTTCAATTCCAATTTTTGTTTGAGTCTCCACTCATTTTCCAATCTCTCCATTAGCTCTCTGTCTTTCTCAAACATCCCAATTCACGATTCTTCAATCCGTCCCATCACCATATCTCTGCTTTCCATTAAATCATGAAGCATTTTCTCCCTATTGCTTTCCAGAAACTCAGCTTTTTCTTCAATCAGCTGTGAACATCCCTCCACTAAAATCATTGCCAGTTTTCGATTTAGGGCTTTTTTTTCCATAGTGGGCTGTACATTTTAGTTTTCGAAAACTAAGATGTACTGCAACCTTAACTAAGATTGCCGGCGAGATCTGCGGATACCGGCGCCAGTAAGGAGAGGTCCAGTGAGAGAGAGTCAAGGGGAGAGAGAGATTTTTGCTAAACCCCAAAAATAAACTAAGGGTTTTCTAAACCCAGAAAGCAGAAATGTATTTTTTAAACCTGCAACCCGATTATATATTTTACCCTTTTTTAAAGTGGAAAAACAGGAGCCCTTGGATGAGATCCAATGGTAGAAATTAGAAGTCCTCATCTAACTGGAATTCTTCCAAAAGATGCAACACATCAAGCATGCCATGCTCTACCAGCTATATCTTCAGGAGAGTATCTAAAATGAAAGACGAGGTGAGCTACAAGCCCAATAGAAAAGTCTACACCAACACTATGTGGATGTACAGTATGATAGTATGCACCCTGTCTCAAAGGCAACGAATGATAGATATGTACAAGTTACAAAATAAAGATGATACACGAAAAACAAGCACAAGGATTTCACATCACCACTCTCCTCTTATTCCTCTAGGTCACGTATTCACTAAATTACGTTTGTTATCGTTATACTCCTTCAATATATCATCATGTCTTTCCCAGCATTCTTAAAGGAGTTTAGTTCATTTCCTAACATTCTCGAAAGGGAGCCTAGTACATTATTCCTAGTATTTCCAAAAAAATCTAGTTCATTTCGTAGCATACCTGCGAGAAAATCTAGTTCAGGATTTTATCTTATTCATGAGACCACTCGAGTTAATTTCAAGTCAATCTTTATTGACCATAAACAACATGCCAAGAAACATCAAGTTAATCCAATACCCAATGCCAAGATCACGAGAGAATTTGGTGGGATAATCGTATCAATCATGATATGTGCGACTATGTCCAACATCCTATGAAGCAATCATAACAAAGTACGAACATATAAGAAAGCCAAGTATAAACATCTAAAAGTGAAACAAAGAGGTTTAAGTCCAATGGGGAAGACAAAAGTAAGGTTTTTGGGTTCCCCGTCTGGACATCCCTGAATCCCATCCGAAGATCAAAAAAATATGAAGCTCTGTCTCAAAATCCCACACAACCGCCCTGTCCCATCCGATTTCCTGTCCGGACATCAAGTCTCCCATCCAAACATCCGAAAAATACCTCCTCTGGCCGAAAGTTTGGGCCAGCCGCCTGATCTCCCGTCTAGTCTCCCGTCCGGCCATGAGATCGCGAAATCCAAAAAAACGTAGAAAATTGCACTTAACTCTCAAAGGTTCAAAATCAACCCAAAACTCAAATCTATGACTAAAACAAGTTATAAACACATATAATAGGTGAAATCCCCCTACAGCAAGGCTGAAATGAGTGAGATGAAGCTTCTAGAGAAAGCCTTGAACCTCCAATGGTGGTGAAGCTCTAAAGGTTGATCTCCGGGTGATTTCGCGTACTCTAACTCCGCATATCTCCCAAGAATGGTGAGATTTTAGGAGGAGTTAGACAATTAATGGTAGAAGTTTGATCAAGGCTCTATGGCTGGGTTTAAAGAGAGAAAGAGGAAGAAGAAGGGGAAAATGGTGTTATGCTTTCAACAAATGAAAGCATGTACATAAAATCTAGATTTTCTACAACATAAAAATAACACTAAACCCCCTATAAAATTCCATAAGCCCAATTAAGTCTCAATCAACATGAAATGTCACATATATCCCAAATTAAGTAATGGATCATCATGCCCATAACGTATCGACACTAAATATAAATCAAAATTTTTTCCGGATCCTCACATCATTTATGAATGTAATTGTTGTGTGATTCGAGTTGAAGTTGTGTTTCAAAAAGATGGATGGGTTGTATTCTACTATTAGAATGACAACTTTTCTTTTAGGATCTTGATAAAGCCATAGCTAAGTAATATTCTTTTTGTTTTAATTTATTTTGAGTTTGTAATATCAATACTAATTGCATAACGTTGAAACTTGTTGTATCCATGACTTTATTCTCCTAATCTTGAATGATGTATCTAATTTATCTGATTCTAAATGCATGACTATATAATAGTTTTATTTCTTCAATTCTATTAAAAATTGAGATAGCCTTGACTAAGGTAAGAAGATTCGTGCTAAGTTGAAAATAGACTACGCCCAATTATTGATTTCATAATCTTCTTAATGATCTTGTTAGGGGACTCTAGCCATGACGGGTCCTTTCATGTGTTGATAAACCAATTCTACAAAAACTAGTATAAAAGGAATGAGTACGTGAGTATGATGGATTTAAGACCCTTATTTAATTGAATCATAATTATATTTTCTTTTTTAGTCTAATTAGTTTTTATTCAACTGAAACATCAAAATTAGTTCATAGCCCAAATCATCAAATTATTTTCCTTTGATTATTTAGAAGTCAATCATAAGTACTATAGTAATTCATTTCACAATCTCAGAGACTCGATATCTGTACTTAAACTACTATTCTTTTAACTTTTTTACATAACTTGAAGGTTGATTTTGACATGGTCAAAGACAATCTCTAGTGGACCACTTTATGTTAAGCTCTCAATCTAAAGTTATTTTTTTTGTTTACAATCAGTAGTAAGTTTATTTTTTTAGCATCGTCATGTTGGGATTTATTTGTTTCTAACTATTTTTGATTTATTATAACAAATATTTTATTTTTGAGATATATTCTTTTGTGCAATAAATTAGATTGAATACTAATGTGTGACTTAGTTGCATACTCATCTAAGATTATGGACATAGTTGTCTTTTTGTACAACTAAAAATCTTTTGAGAGTTCACACACAGACAACCTCTGCTAAGTATTAGAACAATAGATTTCGTACTCAAGTGCAACATGCGAACTTGCGTGTCTTCCTTACAGTATCGGAGAAACAAACCCCCGCCCCCGCTCCCGCCCCCGACCCCCCACCCCCTCTTTCTTTGCGCGTGTATTATTGCTCCTACCTTTTATTGGTATATCTTACCCTGTGAATAGCCAAAACATCGATAAACCCCTGGGGGACGGCGATGGACGAGAGTGGGGTAGCAACTGCTGTGGCTAGAGCCATAGTGGCTGCCCTAGACTGGAGATCCTCTGCCGATGCCCGGACATCCGCCGTCTCTTACTTAGAATCTGTATCTTCTCTCCCTCTTTCTTCTCTCCATTCGCGCGTATATGCATGCTAGTAAACATAAATGATGATATACCCTTTGATGTGTTTTGTTTTGTGTCTCTCCCAATAGCTCTATGCTGATGTGTTTATGGAATTTATGAATATTAATGAAATTTTTGGCATTCGTTTTTGCAACTAGACGACTTTTTGCTTTTACTCTTTACGCCCGTTGATATTCTTTCTTTTTGCAACTAGGTACAATAACAAATGAGTAACTTAGGACATGACTATCTGCAAATAGATACATTTTCCCCAGTTCCAAGACGACTGTGTCATAAATTTCCTAATTGATTGCCAAAATTTGAGAACTGCATTGTCCAATTCTCTAGGATTATTCGCCCACAGTATGAAATTGTCGGCTTTTCTTTTTTCTAAACGTGATAACGTTAAACAATAATGGGGTATCAGCTTTTGTAGTTTGACTTGGTCCAACTTCTGATGTTACGGCCTGTACTCTCTACGTATTCAATCCGATACGCCTTCCTAATTCCATATGGGTTAAAGCATATGGTGAAGGCATCGGAAACTTTAGCAATTACTACCAGCACTGCAGCAGTTGTCAACCATATATATTTTCTTCGACAGTTTAATGGATGCAAAGTGGGTTCAGATTTTATTGTTAAGTGCTGCATGAAGACACTGTCTGGTTAAGATATTTGGTGCAATAGCCGGCCTTCTATTAGAACCTTCTGGTGTTTATGTCACAGCCCCACCCTCACCCTACAGAAGTTGGGCCACGACAGGCCAGCAGCCTCAGGCCCTCAGCTCCTTAAAGCCTCAACTCAAGAAGACTGAATTGTGTTTCTAACTGAGTAGGTAACATGCAAACAATGTTGCGAAACTAACTTGAGATTATCCTGAAGTGAGATGACATTAAATGGTGAGCATATTGTTTCCAATGCAAATGCCGCAGATAACTAATCTAAAGACATAGGAATCTTTCATATTTAAGTGAAGACACATGTTTGCCTCCATAACTGGCAATCATACAACCCACATAAAATATTTATATAGGGGTATTGTCCAAGTTGATATGCCAAGTCTTCATAAAATAGGAAAAAAGGCTTCTCACAAGCCAAACCTGTATTCAATCTGAGACCTTTATGTTAACCTTCATCACCTGAAAGGGATGCAACAGAAGGTGAGCTACAGGCTCGATGAATAATAGTAATGGAGCAGAATATATCCAATAATTGGTGTGCATAACATGTTTAAATATAACAAGTGCAAAACACAATCATCATCTCTTTGCCATTTCAGTTCATAATTTTTCATTTCTGTAGTGAGATTATCAATTTTGGTGAATGGTTCTTTGGCTGTTTTTTTCCATTCAACAAGGGGGCTAAAGCAAGCGGATCCTTTATCCCCTCTATTGTTTATTTTCGTACTGGAGTGTTGAGTAGGATGATTTCAGACTGCTGTGAGGGGGCTTTCCAGATGGTTTCAGAATAGGCAATTCTAATGGGTTTGAGGTGGTTGTTTTTCATTCGTTGTATGTAGATGATACCCTTTTTTTGTGGTGCGGATGCAACTGAGTTGGGCTGTCTTAGAGGGATCTTGATGTGTTTTGAGTTGGTGTCTGGTCTCAAGGTTGATGTTGAAAAGTTCGAATTTATTCTAGTGGTGGATGTGGACGGTGTAGATTCTTCAGCGGAGGTCTTAGGTTGCAAGCTTAGCTCTCTTCCTTTTTGATACTTGGGCCTTCCATTGGGTGGTTTGTTTAAGTCCATAGTGGCTTGAGATTTAGCGGTAGCGATTTCAGAAGTGGCTTGCGGGATGGAAGACACAATATTTGTCAAAACTTTGTCAAGTTTGCCCACGTATTTTATATCATATTTTACTTTTCCACTTTCAGTGGCGAAAAGGCTAGAAAAGATACAACGATGTTTTCTTTGCGGTGGTGTGGGGGAGGAGTTCAAGTATCTAGTTGATTGGGATACAGTAGGTTCACCAATCAAGGAACGGGTTTGGGGGTAAGGAGTCTTGCTACTTTCAATCAAGATTTACTAGGAAGTGTTTATGGAGATTTTCTGTGACAGAGATAGGTGGTGGTGGAGAAAAGTGGTGTGTGCAAAGCATGGGGAAGAGTGGGCTGGGTGGTCCTCGCTAGAGGTTCGTTGTTGTATGGGGTGGGGCATTGAGAGGGTATTAGGAAAGGATGGTGTGAGTTATCTAGGCACATTCGTATGAAGGTGGGTCCAAGAAGGAGGTTGAAATTTTGTGAGCATGTTTGTAGTGGTGAGTAGTTGAGGGATGCTCATCCTTCTATGTTTGAGTTGGCGGTGTATAGGGGGCGGAGTTGGCTGATTATTTAAAGATGGATGGAGAGACTGTGGTGTGGGGTATTTCTCTTTGTATGGAGGTATATGATGGAGAGATGGACGAGTTGTTGCCTGTTTTGAGTAAATTATATGGTATGAAGAGTTTGGGGGCGTGATAAAATTGTTTTATCAGCTCTTGGTTGGTGGCACTATTATATTCTTTCTTGGGACTTGGAAAGCTATATGGCATAGTGGGGCTCGAACCAAGGTATCTTTTTTTGCATGGCAACGGCTAAAGCCTAAAGGGTAGGATTTTAACCATTGGTAACCTTATTCGTCGTAGAAATTTTATTCTTAACCGGTGTTGCATGTGATTAGGTGGGGCACTTGTTTATTCATTATCCGTTTGCAAGTGATCTTGACTCTTGTATGGTGAAATATGTGGTGTTTTTTTTCTAGTTTCAGTGGTTGAATTGGTTTAAAAATGGTTTGGGGCTATATGGTTAATCGAAGACGAAAGTTTTGGGTTTTGGTACTGCTTTGTTTGATGTGGTTTATTTGGAGAGAGTGGAATAGTAGATATTTTGACGGGGTGGAAAGGCCAATATATAGCATCAAGAGTCTTCTCCTTTCTTGTTTGCATTGTTGGGATTCGAAGGTGGGAATCCTACTCTTGATCAATTTCTTGATATGATTGATACTTTTGGACTATAGAGCGGAGTATTAAGGGGTACATGGTTTGTTTAGATTAGTTTTAAGGCTTCGTGATGTGTACGACCTTTTTGTACTTGTCCTTCTTTTGTATATAGATATCTGAATTATGAAAAACATACTTGTTTAGAACTCATAAGATAGTGGAATATTTTGGATGAATAGCAAAACAGTGTCAAATATTAATTCAACTCTCATAACTGTTGAAACAAAGGGCAATCCCTATCTACCTAGACTCCAAACGAGGGGGTAGCGTGAAGTAACATATGGAGGGAGATGTCTCAAATGTAAGTAGTTGAACGAAGTATACTATCCTAATAGCTGGGACTATATACAGATGGCGTATAATGCTTGCAAATCTTATTATCATCGAAGAAATGTACTAATTTCCCCACATCATATGTACGATTATGATGGAGTTTAGATGTAAGTTTGTCATGGTAGATGAATGGTCAATTCTCTCGATTTCGGTTAAAACATGTGACTTATTGTTAGGACTAGTTACCCCTTATTCACATAGATGTCTAACGTACAAGCATGTCTTTGTGGAGTCACAAAAGAAGCGGGTAGGAGTGTAGGACACTTGTGGACTTGGTAAAATGTTGAGGTGTCAGACAGGTACATGATGCTCTCTTTGAATTGTCCATGCTTCCTAGAGAGGGGGAGGGGTTGGTGGGGTTTTTATTCATCTTGGTGCTGGTTATTAAGCATTGTGATGAATATATAGCAGTGACTAATTTTGGCATCCAGTTGTACTTCAGCAATGTAAAAAAGTAGAGGGAACTGCTTTTCTTTCAAAAAGGATAGAGCTTTTCTAAACATTGCATGTGAAAACATTGGTCAACTTGAAGGTTACACTATGGCCATTTGATGGTATTCAATCTACTTTATGTACTTACTTGATGATATGTCATATTTATACTGATAGCTAACATTTCTGCTCAAATTTTCTAGTAAATGATTATCATAGAATGGTTCCCTGTTGTCTTTAATTTCATTGGATTTATTGTTTGTTAGTATATTGCATTTGAAGTTTCCACTTCCCGTTAACAAAAGTTTCCAAGCCCCAAGAGGTTTTCAGAATTTTCTTTGCACTTCTCTTTTCCTGTTACATTTATAATTATTTCTCATGGTATCTTCCAAGAATGGATTATAAGTTTGATGAATTGGACCTGTTTGGAAATATGCTTGGTGAAACATTTTATTCCATTTAGTTGGAGCAATATTTATAGAATCTTCACTTGTTGGCTCACATATTCATTTATTTTATTAGTACGTTCTATTCACCCTTACTTCTGTATCTTTTTGAGCTTGAATTGCGGAAGATGTTTGATTATGTTGATTCACACCTCACCTTTTTCTTTACGTGTTCTCTTTTCATTACATTGCAGATTAAAGCTGGGGATGTGCGTGTCTTGGCAAATACATCGTGTATTTTAGTCAAGAAGGACTGGTCTTCAGAAATTCGGTTGCATGCTTTGAAAATGTTGCAGGTTTGTCCATGCTTCTTGGCAATTTTTATAGCAAGGGATTTTGTTTTTCATTCGGTGACTTTAAGTCGAGTCATTATGTAAAATGTACAAGTTCTGGGTGTTATATATTGAGATTCGTTAGATTCTCTTCATGGAATCGTGTAAAATGACGTCCTGTTGTTTTCTTGTTCATTTTGCCGATCGTAGGGATGGACATCCACTTAACTTGTCTGCATTTATAATTGGTGATAGTAGGAAATGCCTGTGTCAGCGTGGTGTAGGGACTTGCTCAATTATGTTTTTCGTACTGTATCTCATATGTTCGGGTTATATTTGGTTTTTGGTAAGTTTATGGTAGTTTGTATGATATTAATCTTTCTTAATCTTGTATGTAACTTCATAGTAAGTTTATTATTTTTCTTCCGCATTGGCAGCAAACAAAAATTTGATAAGAGAATAGGAAATAAGAGATATAAGAATCACAAGGGGACAAGAAATCCATCAAATTAAAAGAAACTAACAAAAACATCAGCGGCCACAAACGGCTGTCTATTCTCTAGGACTAGAAATTGTTGGATTCCCCTTAAAACAAGAACCCACTAAAACCAAAAAAGAAGCCAAATGAGATATCTCGTATCATATACTCCGTAAACTTTCAAATTTGTACTTAAAAATTTAGCTTTTCTTCAACCAAATAACCTACAAAACAATGCAGTCAAGTCCACAAACCTTTACTTTGCCACTTGACCCCAAACCCCAAAAGTTCATGTACAACATAACGAACACAAGATTATGGAACTACCCCCATCCACATCCGTGAAATGAATTAACCTCCACCACAGAGATAGACTTGACCATTTGGTTGGTAGTTTCCTCAGCTCTCCTACACATGACACTCCATTAAGGCCATAAAGAAACAATCATGAGCTTAGGACCACACAATCACTTTATTAAGAAGCACACAAGTTCTGGAAACTATCTCGTTAGGGTAAAATTGTTGAATTCTAAATTGCATTGTCAATGATTTCTGTAGTTGCTTTAAAGAACAAGACTTTCATGAAGAATCCGGACCCTTTTATGAGAAAAAACATTGGAAAAGGATGCATTCTTAAGGACAACAATAAAACAAGTGTAATGGATATCTTTCGATTAACACGTGTCAATGTCTTATCTTGAGAACGTATCTCATGATCTTACGATCAAGGTTGTGAATACCATACTATGTTAGGCATGTACATGACATTTTGGAGAAACTGGTACTATTGAGGTCTAATTTAATTTCAGCCGATTTTCTGGCAAGTTGTGGAGGTACCTGTGAGGTTTGGAAAGTTTCGGCGAGTTGTGGTCTTTTTGGCCAATATCATTGAAACATCTGGTCAGAAAAAAAAGAAGAAAAATCCAAGGAAAATAGAGAGGAGAAGAAGACAAAAATCAAAACCGATTTTTTGGGTTTTCGTTGAAAATGTAAGAAATGAAGTTACCCTTCTTTCTATTCGCTTAAGTTTCTAGAACAATCTAATATGGTATCAAAACAAGCAATAGATCTTGTGTTGAATCTCACTGCCTACTTAGTTATTAAATATTTGCATGTGTTTAGTCCGTTTATAGAGGAGAGCTTGGCTACATATAAGGGTGTGTGTTGAGTGTATTCTCTCTCTACCAGCTTAAGTTTTTAGATGAGTTGGCGGTTGACAATTTAATACAACATATTCTATAGCAGAAAGAAATTGAAAATCACCTATCAAACCTATTCTTTTTGGATCTTGTCTCTTGGTGAGTCGGCAATTATCTATTGCTGATCATTGAGTCGATCCAACTATAAACGGTTCATGGCTCTTCAAACTTAATGCAGTTTCTTCCTCAATATTATAACGAGGATTTTTGGGAACTTGAGCATGAGAGGAAGAGAAAGAGGTGTATTGGACAATGCAACCCATCAACCTTTCTTAGATTAGGTGCGCCTAGGCGCGAGGTGCGATGAGGTGCAGGTTGGGGCACCTTCAAAGAGGCAGGGGTTTAATCCCCGAGATGCAAGAAAGGCGTGCTTCTTTCAAAATAAAGAAAATAGGATTTTAAACCTAAGTTTTACACCTTTGTACTCTTTCTCTCTCATCGTTTTCATTTTTTACATCTGACGACTTCAAAAGACCAGCTACCTCTCTCTATCTCGATTGATCGACTTAATCAGACCAGACACACCTCTCTTCTTTGATCACGCTGTATCTAGATCGTAGGTATCTCTCTTCCTCCTCCTCCTCCTCCTCATCTGCCCGACTATGACCCTCTGATCTACTATTTTTGCGGTCGTAATGACTTCAAAATCCATGTCCGGACTTCGAAATCCATGTATCTAGATCACGTGCGTGTGTGTGTATACATAGATCGAAGTATAGAGCATGTACAATGTATATGCATGGATACATCACACAAATACAATATCTATATACAGATATAATATGTATTTACAGTATCTATACAGTTTAGATATATTCTCTCTGTTTTTTCTATATTGAATTATTGATGTACAATCGGGATATAATATACAACGTATACAATGTTTTTTCTCTTTGTTTTAAATCTATATTATATTCTATTGGTGCGTGCTATGTTTGTTATTTTCTGTCATCTAGGTGCGCCTCGCTTCAATAAGACCTACGCCTCGCGCCTAGACCAAGAGACCTTTGGTCCTCGGTGCGCCTCTCGCCTTAAATAACTATGACCTATATTCTGTTTTGTTGGTTATACTTGTATTTTTTGTGGTTTTTTTTTTCTTTTATTTTGTTATGAAACCAATTTCTCTTAGTATTCTACATTAAATAAGGTTGGGTTATAAATGAAGGTTAAGTTATAAGGAATGTTTTTTAGTTTTTATACATATTTATTTTTATAACGTGAATCCGAAATGGTATACGGTAAAGTACCGGTGTGGTACTGTACCGATACGAAAAGTGGTACCATGTCTGGCACGGTTTTCAAAACCTTGTTTATGATGCTATATGCATGGAATATATTTTGCATATGTGGTTTTCCTACACAGCCAACACACCAAATAATTATCACAAAAAGACGAGTTTTGCATTGATGGTAGTAGACTTCAAATGTCAGTTCACACAACTTAAGACTGATGGCTAGGTTTAAGACAATTACGAAGGAAAGAAATGGTACCAAAGTTATTATAAAAACTTTGACCTTTGTGCTTTATATGGGCAGAAGTACGCTTTGTCATTTTTCAGGGATGTAACACGCATTAGTAAGAGTGTTGCGATAGTTATTGTATGGATATTAATTAGAATCTAAGGTTGGGAGTGTCTATAAGAGTGTATATACAGATACCAAGAACTAAAACTGTATCACTTGTGTCAGTTATGGTACATGTTAATTAATAAGTGGTATCAACTACAAATCTTTTTTCTTTCGGTAAATAAATTATGATTAAATATTATGTTTATACTTGAGCAAATTTGAGCTCAAGTTTCTGTAGTAACTTATTGCTGCTTCATATTTTCTCATCCTTGGTAGCTTTTCTTTTATATCTTTTGCGATCACATGCTTGAGAAGTTCTCCTTGAGGGGAGCACATGCCTTTCTTAATGGGAGCGAGGTCCCTCGAAGATTCTAACTTGGGAGTGCGGAGGTAGGTTCCTGGGTGGATTTCCCATGGAGGATCCTACTGCTAAGGGTAGAGTGCTAATTTCACTACGAAAGTGAATGCATACTGTTGACAGTCCCAATACTCTGTCTTGACAGTTTGGTAAAAGACAAGTTCTTGACAAAGTTAGTGAGCTGCACATGCCTTGCACAATAAAGACTTCTAAAATGGGTACATTAATTTGCCCGGAGTCTCTGTAATTGCGTCCGATTCAAGGGAAAGGGATTCCATTTACATGTCTTTTTCCACTCTCTTCGGAAAAGGAAAAAACAAGAAGCAAAAAATCACTTTCGATACATTATAATAACTAATAACTTGGGGAAATTTTGTTAAAAAGTAAGGCCTCCTTTGGCCACAATTATTTGGTACTAACGTCTTTTTTGTCATTTTTTCTCACTTTTTATCAAGTTTGCGTTAGTTTTTTTGGAAATCATTTTTTTTGATGAAAGGAATCTAGAAAGTAAAATTATATGAGCAAAAGCCCCAAGAAGTTCCCTAAAGATGAAATAATTTTGAAAAAAATGGTTTTTTTTTTTAAACTATTTTTGGTGTCTTTAGCATCGTTCTATCGGAATGTTTTTTATTTTTGGCCCATATTTTTTGTACTTTTGTAATTCCCCTCAGCGAGACGAATGAGAAAACACAAAAAAATTGATGAAAATTATGCAAAAAAAATTCCGAATATCAAATAGTACCGCCCATCTTTAACAAAACATAATTTTGTCCAAACTCAGCCTAACTAACCTGCTAATTCCTCTTGGTATATTTTAAAAAGAGTGTTTTTTGACTAGATAGGAGACGGAAAATAATTTTCTTGTTACTGGTTAGGTTTAATTAATGAAGATTTCGTGCAAGTCAAGAATCGTAAAGTTTGATGGGCATCAGTTTACCACTTTGTGTTCGGTGGTTAAACAGGATGATTGCCTTCTTGAAACTCAGTTCTTTCTTGATTGATAGTCAATTGATTGCTGTCTGCAGCACATGGTGCGATTGCGATGGGATGAATTAAGCCCTACAGAGCGAAGGAACTTTGCAAATGTTGCTGTTGATTTGATGTCTCAAATTGCAAACCCTTCTGAAGAATGGGCTTTGAAAAGTCAAATGGCTGCTCTTGTTGCTGAGGTTCTCCTTATTGAACTATTGCATTTTTGTCAAGTAGTAGATGGATCTTGTTGGGATGTTCTAGTCATTTGTTTTGCCTTGATTACAGATAGTGAGGAGAGAAGGCCTAAACCAATGGCAGGAGCTTCTTCCATCTCTGGTTTCTCTTTCAAACAGCGGCCCTATACAAGTATATGGCAGCTTTTTGTCTTTACACTTATAGACTACAATGTTGTCTCTTGCCATTTTTGTTAATGAAATGTTGCTGATTTGCTTTATCCATTATAGGCTGAGTTGGTTTCAATGATGCTAAGGTGGCTTCCTGAAGATATTACTGTACATAATGAAGATTTAGAAGGTCTATAGCTGGCAGCCATGAGTATACTTTTCCCTTTTTTGGGAATACGGGGAAAGAAAGGGAAAGGAAGGGAGAGTTTAAAAATTTCTCTTACATTGTTTGTTTTTGAGAGGAAAGAGAAGGGATAATAGCGAAGTAAAGTACTAAGCACAGAAATTTTTTCTCTCCACTTATTTTTTTTCTCCTCTCTTCCTTTCCTTTCCACAAGTTCCAAACTGAGTGTTAGGTTTTTCCTTGTTAATGTGGCCTTAAAATATCTTGTTATGAACTAAGGATCATGTGTCCTTTTCTTGGCACTGTAAAAAAGGGGCAGTGCGCATGGCACTTGGCGAACTTCAGTGCCTCATCTTGAAAATCGTTGGAACTTTAAAATTGGTTTTAACTAGTGGAGATGAAATACTGAATCGTCTTCTAGGGGTGTAGGGAATCATTACTTGCTGTTTATGCATTAGTTTTCAAGCTAATTTTTTTTTTGGGGGGGAGGGTTTAAGATTCTTCTATTTGGCTCATGGCACAAACTTAACTTAAGTAGTATGAAATAAATTAATTACTTCAAATTTCATACTGCTGCTGGCTCTATTACCTGGTTCTGAATTTATTGTTTTGGCTTCAGGTGACCGGCGCAGATCATTGTTGCGTGGACTTACTCAGTCTTTGCCTGGAATCTTGCCATTACTATACGCTGTATGTCTTGGTTCTGACTCTTGGCATGAGGTGCTGTTTTCCAAATATTCCTGATGCCTTTGTTTGTGATACAGTTACTCGAGCGGCACTTTGGAGCTGCGGTGAGTGAAGCAAGTAGGCAACAACTGGACATTGCAAAACTTCATGCGGCTACAGTAACTGCTACTTTGAATGCTATCAATGCGTATGCTGAGTGGGCTCCTGTACCAGATCTCTCCAAATATGGATTGGTACAAGGGTATGATTTGCTTAAGCATTATATAGAGGCTTATTTCAAATTTTTGGTAGGGAGAGTTAACATCCCTTTCTCCGTCTTTCATCAGGTGTGGTTTCTTACTTTCTTCTCCTGATTTTCGTCTTCATGCTTGTGAGTTTTTCAAACTCGTCTCGTCAAGGTATGTGTGAAAGTTATTTTTCTGCAATTTATGTGCCATAATTGGCAAAAGATTGGTTGATTTTGTAATTTTAAATTTTGTTTTCCAGGAAGAGACCTGTTGATGACTCTGCTTTGGAGTTTGACTCCACAATGAGTAATATCTTTCAGATACTGATGAATGTCTCTGGAGATTTCTTGATCAGATCTAGCTCAAATGTTGGCAGTACTGACAAAAGTGAAGTCGAGTTTGCAGAATACATCTGTGAGAGTATGGTGTCTTTGGGTTCTTCAAACTTGCAATGTATAGTTGGTGATAGCACAATGCTTTTATCTTATCTTCAACAGGTAATGTTCAAGTCCGTATCATGCATTACTTATGTTTGAGCTGGAGAAATTAGGCACCATCAGTATAAATGGAATAGGTGACGAGTTTAACTAAATAATAGACCCTAGAAGCTAAAATATGGTATCTTGAGCAATTGTAATAGTCGGGTTATTATTAAGAAAATTGAGGTCCTCATTCATCTATTTGCAGTCCTTGGTTGATATTCCTGGCCACTCGCCTGTGTCTTGTAAGTTGTACTTGTAGATGTTCAGAATATTAATGTCGAAGATAAGCTTTTAAGCTTGTTTGCCTCCTTTTGATTTTAAATCTAATTGGTTGTAACTTGGATTAAAGGAAGAAATAGAGCATCAATAGATTGTGGTAATGGCAAAGTTATGTTTGCCAGGTTTGTCTCAGCTCCTTCAAAAAACAAGCTTTTTCTGTTTTAATCTGCTACGAAACTTTCTTTCCAAAAGGTTAAGTGGTTTTTCCCTGTCACACATCCAGTTAGACCAAGTCTTATGTTTATCTTAGCTGTATCAACTAGGGGTGTGCATGGGTCGAGTCGGGTTTGGTGCTGACCTGTCACCTGAATCGAATATGCCGGGTTGGGGTAAGGAGAACTCGATTTTGACCCGCACCTTTAAGAAACCGACAGTTATTGGGTCACTCAGATTCTGGTTGGATTCAGTCAGTGGGTCAGGTGGACTTCTTCTCCCTTTTTTCCTCCGATCCATCAACTGCAGTGACACCAAAATGTAGAAATAATTGGAAGAGGGAAGAAGGGTTACCAAAAGAAAGGTTGATCCAAGACAAAGAAGCCTAACAAAGCTGGGATTTCGAGTTTTGAGGGAGATCTGAGAGAAATATGGAGATATTCCCATCCCTCCCGTGTCCTCCTGCATCCTTAGACAAGCACACAACACAATCAGCTGTGACGGCTAAAAGTGCCGACAGTTATCGGAGAAAACTCAAGGAAGGTGGAGAGAGAGGGAGAGCAAGGGAGGTGGGTTGGGTTGGGTATTCGTTAACTTTTTGCCATTTTATCTGTCTTAGAGATGTGGGAGGTGGAAAGCACGTGAGAAAAGATGAATGCCAGAGGTCATGGCTGTAAGGTAGACTAACAAACCAATGGGACAAAGCCACATGTCCTTTACACTGTAAAATAATTCGGTTGGGTTTTGCGACAAATATAATTTCATAACTCTTGCCAACCGCAAATTTGAATTTTTTTTTTTTTCAAAATTACTTCATCCATTCCCGACCAAACAGAAATTTCAAACTGTCCTGCATCAATTTTGCAGGTCAGTTCGGTCAGATTTGATGGGTTAAAGGGTTTGATGCTCACCCCTAGTACCAACAGAAGTACGTTGAGTTTTGGTGAACTCATTGGTTTATGAACTATTGATTTGGTATGATTCCACACGGCAAGAACGGAGATTAAATAGATGGCACAATATTTATCTCTCACCTTCTCTTCTTCTCCTCATAGATTCAAGACCTCTTTGTAGTTCTTGGGTTTTCACCGCTTTCTCTGTCCCTCTATTCCTAGTGGACTCTCAGGTTTCTCCCCTTGTATCTCTGCATACCTAATCTTATGTATGTTTATTCAAACATAACGTACTCCGTTACATCTATGGATTGCAGTTTGTTCTAATTTGTGCAATTTCTGGTTAGATCGGTTTTGTCTCCGAGCTGAAGCTCCATAAGCTCAACTTTGACATGAATTTGTTGCTACTGCTGCATCTTCCTCTCTCGTCCAACCTTTTTTTATGATCTTCTCCAAGTGTTCGATAAAAATCATATGGCAACATAGCTTGTACGATAAAATAAAATCAGCACATTACACGGCTATGAAGTTCCTGCAAGGAAGAAGCTACTTTTTTGGAGCTGTTTCTTCTATTTTGTACAATTTCCAGGTTGCATGAATTATTCTCTACGAGTTGAACTACATCATTTGTATTTTTTATTGTAAACTGAGTCTAATCATAACATCTGTGCATTGGAAATTAATGGTTTTTTTTACAGAAGCATTACACATGTATGTGCAGATCTATACATTTATGTTTGCAGCATGCAGTCTATAGATTACATATATACATGTATAGTATGTGCATAAATATGTACAGATAATGTTACTCTATACTCTATGGTATAAAAAGTCTTTTGATGGTATACTTGTCAGAGAAAGTGATAAATCTATAAGATTCCAGAGATAATGTAATCTGTAGACTAATAAGTCTTTTGAAGGTTTACTTGTGAGAGAGGGTCTTCGGGGTTTTATTTTTGAGGTGGAAAACTAAAAGAAAAGAGAGAACTTATGGGGGTTGAAACTGAAAGGCTACTGAATCAACTAATTGTTATCTCGTTGTGGTTTTTATAACTTGTATGCTTAGTGTGACCAAAGGTTACGCCTCTTTTGGTGTGTTTCTATGAAATTCCTTATTTCTTATAAGCAAACAAAATTCATTCATGATTACCATAGATGAGTTTCATTACCGCAATTTGCGATCCAGTGGATAAATTTGAAAGGAAGAGGGTTCAACTGAAAATTGAATCATAGCATTTACACTAGAAATCATCATATATTTATAGTAACTATGCTTGTGCATCTCTTCCTTTGTTAGAATATTAGATTTCTGAGTTCTTCAAACTTCTGCAAATGTAATGGTGTTATCCAAGAATTTGTGTATGTAGTTCATTAGTTATTCCATTTTTGGAGGCTGACATCCTCATCCTCATCAGCATTTATTGTTTTTCTTATTTCCAAAGCCCTTAGCTTTTTTATGTTGTCAAGGTATTATATACCTACTATCCTTAAGGAATACTTTCCTCACATTATCAAGTTTTCCCGGAAAAACTGGGGGATTCTTATTATCCCTTTTAGACTGGGTGTGCCGCAAGTGTGGTGGATCAGTGCGCTTCAAAGAAAGTTGGGAAGCAGCATGCTGGGATTGGTATTGCTGCAAAAAAGGAAATACTCAAGTCTACGTGGTTCATCTATTTCTCTGCTTGAATTGTTTGTGCTCGAGTGATTTTAAGTGTCACCCAAAGGAAGTTTTTTGGTGTCTTTTGTGGTGGTCTTTAAAGAGTTGATTGATAACCAGAATAGTATTCACATTTCACCTTTCCTTCGTCATAATTAGGGTTCCTTTGTGGCTATGACATTGAAACTTACGGTTTTTCTTCATGTTGCGACTCTATTCTCATATTTCTTTGGGCATCTCAACTTGGCCTTCAAGTTTTGATAAAAAATTTCTAATTTTTGTTTGCAAGCAATTTTTTTCCCTTTTTTTTGGTTCAACAGCATTTGATCGGAGTAACTGCCCAGAAACTAAATCATGAGATCGCAATCTAACTCCTCTTATATTTTTTCAGATGCTAGGATACTTCCAGCATATGAAGCTGGTGCTTCATTATCAATCTCTGCTCTTTTGGCTGGTATTATATAATTTTCTGATAGTGTGTTTCTTCTAAAGTTGTACATGAAGATTTTTTTCATACTTAATTCCATTAAACATCTTTGTGGTTGCCAATTTTAGGCACTGATGCGAGACATAGCGTCCAAACCAAAGAATGTGGCACTTGCGTCCGCAGACAGTTCAGTTAACAATCTGACTTCTGGTTCGGGACATGGCGTCAATGAAAAGAAAACGGTTTCTATTTTTGTGGGCGATGATGTCTGTAGTTGTATATTGGATGTTTCCTTCCAACGCATGCTCAAGAAAGAAAGAGTTCTTCCCGGATCAGCACTTCATGTTGGGTCACTGGAACTATGGAGTGATGATCTTGAGGGCAAAGGAGATTTTGGCCAATACCGTTCGAAGCTTGTATGTTCTATGGTTTTTCCCCCTTGAATTTACTATGGCATTGTACAAGTATCCATACATTTGACAGAAAATGGAGTCCAAACTCCTTGTTTACCCCTGCATCTTAATTTCAAGTCTTGTACTTACCTGTGCTGCCTTCACTTAATGACTATTGTAGTATTGCCACTATAGGCAGATCCAATTATTTTTCTTCTTGTTTTAGATTACCTGTGAAATGCTGATCGAGATGGGTAGTTCTAAGTTGTTAGTTACCACCTTTGTTTGGATCTTTTCTTTGCATTTATGAGCAATATATCTTCTACATCAATGGATATATAGGACGACGTTGATGTTTTACTTTTTATTTTTCTGTACAGTGCTAATGAATTTGTCCTACAATACTCTTGTTCGGTATCTGTTTGCTTCACTTTTCAGTGACTTAAATGATGTGAAGATTTGAGTAGAACTTGGTCAAGTAAGAATTTTTGAAGAAAGTGACTTAGTGATTCATAATGGATGAAGTAAGCATAATGAATAGAACTTAATTATTGCTCATAGGATGTTGTGGATGCAAATATGTGAGACATTCTGATTGTGGTGGGCACATCTTAAACAAAATCTACAATCTGAGGTCCAAAATATCTTTGTTATTTCTACAAGCTTAATATAATCCCAAACCAATACGATGTTCATGGCAGATCATCCGCCCCTTAAAGGCAGAAGATGTAGGTTCTATGCATGCGCAGAATTTATTGGTGGTAATTTTGTTTAGTGCTTGTAGAGTTTCTTGTTGAAGTTTTGCCCTAGAGACATGGGGACAATTTGGGGGGAGGATATTTATGGACCTATCTTAACATTTACATGAAAAATGACACTTGTAACTGCTTAGTAACCTTAGGCTTTGCATTTTACATTAATCTGGTGTCAACATGTCCTGATATATTAATTCTTTAGCTCATCATCTCGAGAAGAAATTCTCTATAAATGGTTCTATGTAGCTTCTATATATTTTCCTTTGCCTTGTCAACCACAGGGCAATTGAAGCACAAATGGCTTACAGAGTAGGGCAGTAAGACTTCAAGTGTGGAAGAGTATGTGTTTAATTGGGACTTGACCCCCCACGCTTAAGCTTAGTAATTGTGTAGACAGAAAAAGAGAAGAGAAGAAAACATAGTGAAAAAAGGTTCTCGTGGGTGGCGTGGCCTTCCCACTATTAATAAAAAGGAAGCATTCTCTTTTTCTATTGCCGGTCAGCCTCATGTGAATATTGAATATCTAAACGAGCATTAGTACAAGTATATTAGACGTAGTCACATAAGTGACGCACACAAGCATGCTATCCGCCCTCCTCATTGGGTTCATGAATCCAGAAGAAGAAGGTGGGCAAAATAGGTATAGTCTTTCTTTAGGAAGTTTGCGTTAGTGGGCGGCATAACCCGACTGCCGTCGATGGTCACTAGTAGGTAAGCTCCGTTTGCATATCCCTTCACAATGCATAGGGCCTTTCCCATTTGGGGTAAAGCTTTCCTTTTACTTTTTTTCCAATTTGCAGAACATTTTTAACTGTCAACACTAGATCTCCTTTTTGAAAAGACCGGAGGCGTGTGCATTTGTTCAATGCATTGGTCATCCGTTGCCGGTATATCTCAAGATTTTGTTGAGCTATAAGTCTATTTTCATCTCGCATCCCAAATTCTATGAGCCTTGCCTTAGCATTCTCAGCTGTCGTGATCCCTTCCCGGATTGCATCCGCAGCTTCACAAAAATGACAACTTTCCCCTCATGTAGTCGTCAACCTTCCCCAACCCCCTTCATCGCTTTTGGTGAAGCTGCGAGTTCATGAGAAAGTGAATGAACGAGCCATGCTCCTAAAAGGAGTGACCATCTTTGTTTTCTACCCTTCACATATCCCTTCAAAGCCCTTTGTATGGATTGGGCGCAAGCCTACTCTTCTCGAGCCTACTTAAATAGCTTACGCTTACGAATTCTAATCTACTAAAATAGGGCTACGTCAGGCATTCCACCTTCGTTTGTTGTGGGATCTTTATTAGTCCTATTCAGGTGCAAAACTCCTTCAATAAAGACCTCTTTCTCTCTTTATTAGTCATATTCAGGTGCAAAACTTCTTCAATAAACGCTATCCATTGAGTAAAGGGAGGGTTTGCTACTGTGATTCAAGCGGTTGGTGGCCCCTTCGAGAGTTGCGGGTCCTTGTCGCTGCATGAGTGGTAGCTACACTCAAAACTCCTCCTACACGAGTCCTAGTTGGAGGAGCATTCATTACCTAGTGTTGATCAACCTTAATCGGGCTTGCCTTTGCTTAGAGGGGCAACCTAGTTAAATGAATTTACTCTTTTCATATGTAATGAGAAATAAGAAGATTGGAACATCAAACATGTGTCTAGTTATTTGGGTTTCATTCAAAGACGAAAAACATTCACGTTGCTGGAGTTTTTAATCATTCCATCTCAACTTCCAAATTCTTTCAACAACAAAAATTCTCTTAAGTTCCAAATCGAACTTGAGTATGAGAGAGCCAGGTACATACTTAACTAACATGAAGTGAAATTCAGGACCATGTACTTAGCGGTATATTTCCCATAAGTTTGTTTTCGCATTCCTCTTTGAAACTTTTGTTTATGTATCTGGGGTAGTGAGCTTATCTTTTTATTTTTGCTTTGTTTTTCTCTATTGATTAGTGGTTGTTTCATGGGCACCGTCTATTTATTTTTTCATTGGTGCCTATAAAAAAGCTAAGAATTGGATGTTTTAAGAGGACTTGGATAGTTTGTATCAGGCTTGAAGTGTTTTACTATTTTAGTATTTTAAGAAAATGTTGCAAGTTTTATGTTCCATTGTTACTTGTGGTCTTCAGTAAAACTTAGTTTGGAAATCTCTTGTACAAAAAACTTTTCAGGTTTTTCCAAATTCAGTTATCTTGACCTTCTTGAACTAATTCTTCTTTTGAAGTTGTTGATACTTGATGAAAAACAATTTCAAAGCTCTTTTTTTTTTCATTTTGTTTTTTGGTGGATAAGTCACAGCTATAACTTACGCTCATAGTTACAAAAATATAGTTCCGCTAGAACCAGAAGAAATAGAAGATTCTTTATTTTTAAGCATTTCGTGAAAACAATGAAAATTCTGTTGAAGAAACTAGAATATATCTTTCTTAAAAGGGGAGATTAACTTTGATTTAGACTTAGATCATGCTGGAAATCATTCCAGCCTACCTATTACCTTGAAGTCCACAATCTAATTTAGATGCTAAACAGAGAGATATAACCTGATGGACAACAGTGTAACGTTTATCACCTCTACTGGGAAAGATGATGTGAGGAAGGTATGTTCTGAGCAACGAGTGGGATATCTTTTAAACCATGTTCATAAAGCATGAATATGTGACAATCCTTTCCAATTTGAAATTCCCAAGGAAATTCAGCAATATTGTCATTCTTATGCACTAAAGCAGTTAAGCAATTCTAATACGTCAATGTGAATCTGCATCTTTATGGCCTTGTGTGTTGCACATATTAGACTTGTGAAACACTCTCATTACTACAAGTTTTAGTCCATTTGATCATTTTCTATATGCTGATTTCAAGATTTATAGGTTTTCACATTAGTCTTTATGTTTGATGCTTTAACCCTTGATGCAGTTAAGCTATTCTAATACATCAATGTGAATCTGCATTTCTTTTATTGCTTTATATGTTGCTGATATTGAACTAATGAAACACTCTCAGTACTACAAGTTATTGTCCATTTGATCATTTTCTATACACTGATTTCAAGAATTTTAGTTTTCCACATTAGTCTTCATATTGATGCTTGAACCCTTGATGCAGTTGGAGCTGGTCCGTTTTATTGCTTCTATTAAACCCCTTATAGCTGCTTCTAAAATTTCTGGGAGGATAACCACAATTATCAAGAGTATCGAGCTTGCTGCAGTGCCTGCACAGGTTTGGTTGCGCTTCCATTGGATTATTTCATGATTGATTCAATCGTTGGATTATCAACTCTGAGACTTCGCAAAATTGCTTCTTGTTTTTGGGGATGCTTCTGGAAGTTTTCTAAACACAATCTTTATCATTTACAACCATAGGAATTGTTTGTAATGGAAAGCATGCAATCGGCTCTGGAGAATGTTGTTAGTGCAGTATTTGATGGATCAAATTACTCTGGTGGCAGTTTTTCTGAAACTCAACTGGAATTGTGCCGGATATTTGAAGGTTATCCATTGACTTCTTCACAAATTGTAAAAATTTATAAGGTCTCATCTTAAGGCCTGCTGTAACTCTTATCACTGTGAACTGAAGGTTTACTTCAGCAACTTCTTTCCTTGAAATGGACCGAACCGACGCTTGTGGAAGTACTAGGGCATTACATAGACGCATTGGGTCTCTTTTTGAAATATTTCCCAGTTGGGGTTGGCAGTGTCATCAACAAACTATTTGAGCTTCTAACGTTACTGCCTTTTGTATTGAAGGTACTGTTGTAGATGTATGGGAATTGATGTCTCCTTTGAGTTTTATGACATGCAAAGAGAACCTGGGCGAGAAATTTTGAACCACTTGATTGCTTTGCAGGATCCCTCTACAAGTGTTGCCCGACATGCAAGGTTACAGATTTGTACATCATTTATTCGAATAGCCAAAGCTGCTGACAAAAGCCTTCTGCCTCATATGAAGGTGATTCAGTTTCTCTAAGAATTGGTTGGTTTACTATTCAAATACTTATGCCACATGGGGGTGGTACTTTTGCCCTCTGTCTGCAAGATGTGCCAAAGTTTTAACCAGTCCATGGTACCAATGTGAAATTGAAACTTAAACACAGCAGTTAACTGGTGCGCTTCAAATAGTTTTTTGGAAGAAAAATGTAGTGACTTAGCCATACTAGTAATGTGCTGGAATCACTCTTTACTTTGCAAGGTGAAAGTCTACTGTTTAATCATGTTTGAATTGTTGTAAGCAGCAGGCAAATCATATTGCAGTGGGCATAAACTAATATCCTCCTTATGACTTGTTAATCAAACAAGTCAACAGTTTCTCGGTGTCACGGTGACATCGACATAGTGGTGGTTTGACAGTTTAACTTTAGTAACTACCAAATAAAGCAGTATATAGTACGTTGGATGACACTAGGATAACTGGAGCTATGGTTTTACAAATAAAGCAGTACACGAGGGTTGTAAAAAGCTTGTAGCGTATGTTTACCATAATTGTAGAAGTATATGTTTAGGCTTTGTGGATTAAGGAGTTGGAATTGGTTAATTGTTATGGGCTATTTGGATTTCTTAATATTCGTTGTTGGATATTGGGAAAACATTCACTTGGGGGGTTGTTGTATGAGACACCAAAAGGAAACGGAAGTTTGCATGCTTGGATTGGGTTTTGGAGTTTGACAATAAATTGTCTGAAAAAGCTTAAGATGGGGAGTGGGTCGAATGGTTCCTATTGAACTCCTTTGCCCTCTCTCACGTGTGACTCCCCGACCTAGTATTTTTCCTCTTCTACTCCTCCCTCTGCACATGCCTAGAAGACAACACGCACAAAAAACTGGGTACAGAAATGCAAACTGAAGGGAGTAAGGGTGGACACAAATTAGGAAGAAACCAGCTGGAGCTGTACGAATGAAATATATTGCAAAACGAAAGCTCTGATGTCACCACTAGGTCCAAAACCTTAAGCCAAGGGGGAATGACAATATATGTGGATCTTTCAATTTGTTTAGTACTCTTGCATTCATTTCAGAACTAGGCATTTGGATAAGTGTGTTGATTATCTCTTTGGCATGTATGACATGCATCTGCCAATTATGAACGAATACTCAAGTTAACCATATAATTACAGATATAACTTTCTGTTTTCATAAAATGCTGAATATTAGTTTATAAATACAGTAAGCCTTAAAATTATTAAAGGTTAAGAATCATGAGATCTGGTCGTGTTCTCACTATCCTTGGGAATGATAGATGGATCCGATATATCGTCACAGACCTGCAACGAGCAGCCATACAACAGTTGGCAGTCAACAACTTGCAACGAACGGCTTGATATATGTTGCTAGGCTATTTGGCAACCACATATCCTGTCATCAGGAGAGCAAGAGACTAGAAAGGATCAGCACTTGTTTGAACTAATATCTAATATGATTATCGAGGAGGAGAATAAGAAGTGTCTTGAGAAATTATATCTCTATGAAGAAGAAGTCTCTTTGAGAAATTATCTCTAAGTTGCATGGTATATGTTAACAACACAGACACTCATGTACTGAGCTTCTTTCAAACTTTGAATTTGAACTCCATTGATTTGTCAAATAAAACTAGGATTCAGGACGGCTAAATAGGAACGTTGAAAAGCTTTTAATAGTTACCATTATAGACCTACTAAGGACTAGACTCAAAAACTGAAAACTACAATTGAACCAAGAAAATAAAGTACGGGTCACCACTGCTGCTCATACAATGCAAAGCTTGAATCTGCCATTTTTGTCTAACCACCAGTGTCAACGTGGCACAACACAGGTTTGGTGTGGGATATGTACCGGACACGGTAGTTCAAAGCTAGACAAGGCGTTTCCACTCATTTATCACCTACGGGCTGTGTGGGCTATTAAAACACGCATTTATTGTTTCTATTTGTTGCATGGCAGTTATGACATTCATTAAGTGTTGTGGTTTACCATTATTGCAAGGGAGGGAAGTCCAATAAGGCTCATGGGTTGACAACTTATCAAAGATTTTGGACTTTGGACCCTTAATTAGCTTATCCATGTTGCAGGTCCAATATACAAAAGGGTAATTGGCCAACTTCCTACATCAGGACTATGGATTAATATGTTTCTAATATATTATTTAACCTATCAAGTACCTGTATGTAATCTTGGATCTATATCTACTTATCCTCTGTATTTCTAGGTTTCACTTGTCCAGCCCTTAGATATACACCCTATGCACACCCAAGGCTATGTACCATAGTCCTAACAAGTAACTTTTAAAAAAATTGCGAAAACAAAGCCAATAACTTAGACTTGCGAAAGTTACCAAGTGTACTTGTTTGATCTGTCTCCTTTCTTGAATCCTGTGCATCATTCTGCTTCACATTGGGGAAAACAGACCTTTTTAAGTCGCGAAAGACATAGTGCAAAAGTTTTATGTGTTTGGCACTTAACTACCACAATTGTTCTGGTCTCAATCAAGACCACTCAAGATTCAGGGCTTGATTAAAGAATGTTGCTAGTTGTCCCTACCTTTCTGAACTGACCTGTAATTGGGTTCCATATAACATGCTGAAGTGGCCTGATGTGCTCATGCCTCATGGATCATAT
Source organism: Arbutus unedo (assembly GCA_014822125.1). NCBI lineage: Eukaryota > Viridiplantae > Streptophyta > Magnoliopsida > Ericales > Ericaceae > Arbutus > Arbutus unedo. The sequence goes on from JABCMJ010003025.1 coordinate 46,735, forward strand.
ATGGAGTAATTGATTAACAATGAGCTTCCGGAGACATGTTGAACTTCCTCTAAAACTAATTTCATCTTTTAAAGTTGTGTCCCTTGAGACAACTATGTTCAATATAAGTTTGTTTTGTTTCTTTCTTTCTTTCTTACAGGGGATTGCAGATACCATGGCATATTTGCAAAAAGAAGGCCGTTTGCTTCGTGCGGAGCATAATCTTCTAGGTGAAGCATTTCTTGTCATGGCTTCTTCAGCTGGGTAAGTACTTGCGTCCTATGAGCTTGTTGCGCTTCTCTGAATATCTGTGACTGCGTAATGTCTCCTTTATCAGTTTTCCTTTGCAATTTCTACACTTGGTGCAGGGTTCAACAGCAGCAAGAAGTTTTAGCCTGGTTACTCGAACCTTTGAGTAAAGAGTGGACACAGCCGGAATGGCAAAATGCTTATTTGTCTGACCCAGCAGGCTTGGTTCGCTTATGCTCTGAAACACAATTTATGTGGACACTTTTCCACACTGTGACGTTCTTTGAGAAGGCACTTAAGAGGAGTGGTTTCAGGAAAGGCACTATAAGCTCACAGAACAACTCAGCTGGATCTTCTGCTCCTTTGCATCCAATTGCTTCTCATCTGTTGTGGATGCTGCCTCCTCTCTTAAAAGTAAGTAGTCTATCGTTGAGAGCTGGTCATATGAATATCCTTGTGCGTGCTGTCAGATAATGGAGCCCCAACTTAGGAAGGATCTTACCGGATCACTGCATGTTTATGTTTTGTGGCACCTCCTTGATCTGCAGATACTTCGAGCTATACATTCTCTTTGGTCTCCACCTGTAACTCAAACATTACCTGCAGAAATAAAAGGTGCAATGGCCATGAGTGATGCTGAGAGAAGCACCCTTCTTGGGGAAGCAAACTCTAAATTGTCAAAGGGGGCATTAACTTTGTCTGATTTATCTCAAATTGACATGCATAAGGAAGGTTATCCAGAGTCTAATGAGATCAATATACGAAATTGGTTGAAAGGTATACGAGATAGTGGGTAAGTATTTGTACTTCTTTAGCGATGGTATAAATTTTTATGTAGACAATTGGCGATTTGATTGTCCTTTTTGGTTGTATTACTGTTTCTATCACAAGACTTGTCATTCATCTAGAAAATGTCTCTATCTTCCTTTATGGGGGTAAGTATTTGTGACTTTTGGTGGTGCGTAAGAGATAGTGGGCAAGTATTTATATTTTTAGCGAAGGATAAAATTCTGTGCTAGAGAATTGGTTGTTTTATTTGTTTTTTGATTCCATTACTGTTATCAAACTTCTTGCAAAAAAAGAATTTTAAGTATCCTTATTGCATGAGGTCATACCCATTAATGTGGACTAAAAGCGTGTAGTGTCTAATGTGGAAAAACAAAGAAAAGAAAAGAATCGAGATACTATTTTCTAATACTGATTTAAAGACTATACTCAAGATTATATACACAAATTCATAGCTACAAAGTAGGAAACAATTCCAACTGATTCCTCGGAATAAGGAATCCTACATAATTTAATCAAATTCTAATTAACTCCCAATCAATCTCATAATTCTAGGAATATAAATAATACACTATCCTAGAATACAATTCCCTAATTAATTATACACATCAACACTTATTTTTCTACACTCTCTAGTGAATCGATGTTTTCCATTCCCAGCTTGGATACACTTTTCTCGAATGTTGTACTACTTAATTCTTTAGTAAGCATGTATGCACGTTGACAGTCAACAGACATGTAATGTGTGATAGATGAAAAAAGAGAAAAGTTATTTTGCTCCATTCGATTGAGCGTCAAATAATATAAGGTTGAGACGATTTACATATGCTAACCCCGTCAACCCTAATGAGACTAAAAGACTAAACTACCATTACAATAAGAGAGAAACAAGTAGTACATAAACAAATGCATACTAAAAGATGAATTAAACAATTCATAAATAATGTTACTTTCACACAAACAAGTGCATAATAAAAGATAAATAAACAATACATAAACAATGCTACTTTCACATTCTTTCAAACTTAGGATGCGATGGTAGAGAAAATCGTGAGTTTGCTAAGTAGAAAATAAAATCGATGTTGCTGGAGGTTGATAGAGATTAGACGAGGGTTGCCGGAGTATGGGGAGAGTCCGATAAGGGTTGCCAATGATAGATAGGACCGGGATAAGGACGAACTGAAGGAAAATTATAAGAAACAGAGTCGAACAATGCAGATCTGGTAGAAAATGCAGGTGTGAAGACTAACAGAGGTCCGACCAGGGTTGCCAGATGTTTGTTGGTGGTTGGTGAGGGTTTTGGCTGGTGCAAACAGAGAGAACAATGCTGATCCAATAATGAGTCGACTAGTGCAAAATAGATTGTAAATGCAGATTTAGAGAAAACGATGCAAATCTAGAGAGTGATGTAGATCTAGTGAAAAAAGAGGAGTCGACTGGTGCAAAACAAATTGCAGATGTAGATGTAGATCCGGAGAGAACGATGTAGAGCCATTGGAAGAAGAGATTCGATTGGTGCAAAACAATTATGCAGATATAAAGAACAATGCAGGCACAAGATGCCTATGCCGAATATATCGGATTCAAAACTGCCAAACCAAGCAAATCTTAGGTTCGAACAGTCCCGGAATAATGCCAATAGTACAGAACCGTGAAAAATAGGTCTCGAACAACACACAAATAGTATTGCGATGAATAGTGATGAACAGTAACAAAAACAAGCAATGGCCGACTTATAGTAGTAAGGTCCAGGCTAAAAAGACTCACTCAAGGAAGCCAAATACTGACCAAAATCTTAACTTATGACTCTGATACCATGGTAGGTGAAAAAAAGAGGAAGTATTCTATTCCATTTGATTGATCATCAAATCTAATGCGTGTTAAAAAGAGTGAGAATTCGAAAGATGTAATCGTTGATGATAAGGGAAATATAGTAAGCAAATGAGAGATTCAGAGAATTGTATCTCTAGTAAAACTTTTCATTAATGAACTCAAAAATTACATTTTGCCCTGCTCAATCCTCAAAGGATGGGTCTTTGTTAATCGCATTAAAATAAGACATGTTAGCATTACGCAATACAATAGATGGGATGCTACCTGCCGCCTTTAATTCTACAGTTTTACGATATTTTTCATTGCATATGAAATTGGTTTGTGTTCCTAGTAGTTCCTTCTTGCAAGGGAGGAATTTGAATGGTATGTCGTCAATGACATTGTACAAAGCGTTGTTGTCGTAATCAATGATAAAAGGTAAATAAATAGTACATAAACAATGCATAATAAAAGATAAATAAACAAAATCATAAACAATGCTACTTTCACAAAGTGCAAATCAAACTGCCTGTCCAACTTATCCTTGATGAAATGCTTGTCTACTTCTGTGTTTTATTCGATCATGTTGAATAGGATTATAAGCATTGCTGATTGTGGATTTGTTGTCGCAGTAGAGTCTCATTGAGCTACCCCATTTAATCTTTAAATCTTTCAAGATAATCTCAACCATAGCAATTCACAAACTCCTAGAGTCATTGCTCTTAAATTCTGCTTCAACACTGGATCTAGCCACAACATTTTGTTTTTTACTTATCCATGTCACCAGATTCTCACCAAGAAAAACACAATACCCAGAAGTTGATCTTCTATCAACCATAAATCTAGCATAGTCAGCGTCAATGTATGCATCAAACACTAGTCCTGTGCTCCTTCTAAAGAAGATGCCCTTTCCTAAAGTCCCCTTGAGATGCTCCAGCACTTGGTTGCTAGCTTGGGTTGTGCATGAATTGACTAATCATGTTCACAACATAAGCTATATTTGGTCTCGTGTAGGAGAGGTAAATGAGTTTCCCTACTAGGCGTTGATACATTTCTTTATTCACAACAATGTCGCTTTTGACCTCTCCTAGCTTGTGATTAGGATATATTGGGCTGCTTGTTGGTTTACATGCTAATTTTTCTGTTTCCTTGAGAAAATCTGTGATATACTTTTGTTGAGGGATAAAAGTTGCACACCTCAAGTGTGCAACTTTAATACTGAGGAATTACGTTAACTTTCCCATCTTTGTAATCTCGAACTCCTTGGCCAAACATTGCTTCAACAATTGTTTATCCTTTCCATTATTCCCAGTCAAGATGATGTCGTCAACATATACCAAAAGAGCCGTGACTCCCCCTGAACTTGAATGCTTGATGAACAACATATGGTCTCCCTGACTCTGTCCGTACTCCGTATTTATCATTACTCTTGCAAATCTTTCAAACTATGCCCTTGGAGACTATTTAAGCCCATACAATGCTTTTTTTAGTTTGCATACCTCATCAGTGACTGTTGCTTCTAAATCTAGGTGGGATCTTCATATAAATCTCCTCTTCAAGATCTCTATGGAAAAAAACATTTTTTACATCGAATTGCTGCAAATCCTAGCTATAGTTGGCTTCCAAGGACAACAACATTCTAACAGTATTCATCTTGGCAACTGGAGCAAATGTCTCCAGATAATCTACTCCATATATTTGGATATATCCTTTAACCACCAATCTCGCATTGTACCTTTCCAGTGACCCATCAACTTTGTATTTTATAGTGTAAACCCACTTGCATCTCACAGGGGTTTTTCCTGCATGCAAATTCACCTGACGCTCAAATCTTTTTCTTTTCTAATTCCTCCATCTCTACATTCATAGCTTCTTTCCAGTTTTCATTAGATAAAGTCTCGGATAGAGTAGTCGGAATGGACACATTGTTTAGACCAATAAGAAATTTTTTATGAGACGATGAGAACTTGTCAAATAACATAACACACGACAATGGATATAAAGGACGTTTAGTGCATTCCCTAGTTTCCTTTCTGACAGCAATAGGAAGGTCTTACCAAGATTATCCCCAGAATCACTGTTAGACTCAATTTTCGGAGAAGGTTCAGCAACTGTTACCTTATTTTTAGGATTCAGGTTGGATTCCTAGACTTGTGTCAATTCAGGAACTGCAACTTTCTTTTTTTAGTACACTTGGCCGTTCATCCTATCATCAAGGGTAATAACTAGAGATGGAGCGGTGGATGACACAGGTTTGGATGAAGGAGGAAATGAAATGTCAATCAGAGTGAAATCCTGATCCTTATCTTCCATGATTGAGTTCTCCCCATGAAGACAAGGATGGGTGAAATAAGACTTGATTTATATCCCTTTTGCGAATCCAGATGCATGCCCTAAAGAGACTTCAGGATTTTTTTCTCCATAAAACACAAGTGGATGGGCTAGTAAGTTTGTTTTCCACCGGTCGAGTGGATGAGGAGAAGATATGAGGTCGGGGTATTTTGCAATCCACCACAGGCTGAGCAGACGGAACAAATAGCAGTGGCAAAGAACTCGTAGTTGACATGACTACGAGAACAGTTAATAGAGAAGACAGATCCCCCCTTCGACAACCATAACAGCCTTTGAAAGCACCAAAATAAGAAGCACCAAATCATCTCCGCACAGGAACAAGGTCTAGAACAATAACAGAACAACAGTCACAGCCAAGGGACTCCAGATCTGAAGTGTAGCGAACGGCTGGGGCGACAGTAGCATGAGGCAGGTTGGGGAAGAGCATGCAAGGGCAGTAGCAGGCTATGGCGGAGGCGATAGTGGATAGGTTGGCGGGCGACGACGCCGGAGGAGAAGCAGCGGCGCGGAACGGGCGGTGGCGTCGCTGGAGGAGATGAGGCTAGGTTGCTTTTATTGTTTGTTTGTTTTTTCTTTTGTTTTCTTAACATAACTCTGATACTATGTTAGAAGGAAACACATACTCAATACAGAGGGGTGGGGTGTTTGTTTATAATAAAAGAATGAGATTATGGTTAACCTAATGCTGTCTAATAACCGAGGCCCATTAGGGTTTACCTACACAATAAGCTAAAGCTAACAACTAACAAGCGAATAGGGCTGGACATCAACCTAAATTAATTTTCCAAAAAAATTCGAGCCTAGGGTGCTCATACCATGCGGAATACAAAGAAAAGAAAAGAATTGGGAGAATATTTTCTAATATTGATTTGAAGATTATACTCAAACTTATATACACAAATTCCTAGATACAAAATAGGAAACAATTCCAGTTGATTCTTTAGAATAAGAAATCCTTCCTAATCAAATCAAATCTCAGTTAACCCCCAATCAATCTCCTAATTTTATGAATTCAAATAATACACTTTCCTACTTAGTAATACACATTAGCACCTTAGTTTTCTACATCCAATAATTTCCTTGTAGTATAGTTCCACAAAATATGATTTTTCCCAACCAAATGTTTAATCTAATTGTTTGGTTTGTTCATCAAATTGCTTTACCAACATTGCTAATGATGGTGCATAGCACACTGGTGTTCTCGGCTTAGCGATACTTGATGGGTTTCTCTACCTTCATTGGGAGGGGCTCTAGGCCTCTTATTGATCTTCATATCATTACTGAAGATGAGATAAAAGATTGCAGATCAAAAAGGAGATTAAAATTGGTACGTCATTAATTCTCGCTAAAGCTTAAGCGGGTAAGAAATTGGACTAATAATGCAGCTCAAGCTAGCCAACACCCTTACTTACTTGCAAACCCATCCTGCAAGAAGAAGAATGACAATGGGCAACAAATGCAGATGGAGAATTTTAACCTAAAGTGTCTAAGAAACCAAAGTTCTGGTACAATGTTAACGATACCAATTGTCTCATAAGCTTAAGCTGTTCGGAAACGGTCTGAGCAATGTATATCAAGCTAGCCAACCAAGCTAAAAATAAAGTGAGAAAAAGATGTGTATTGATGATAGCTAGATGGTTAAAAGTTACCATGTAAGTGCATGAGTGAGAGAAAGTAGGGAAATAGGAGAGAATAGAAATAGGGAAATGGAAAATAACCACTATTTGTATGGGTAATGTTACATGAAGTATCTGTATTTTGTTGTAACAACCCAAGTTTGGCAGGAATGTTTGCATAATATGCAAGAATAAATCACTGGGTATAAAAGTACGGGATTTAAGACCTGATTCTGTCATGCAGGAAGAACATGATAGCCTTCAAACCTGAACTTGAATCATTTTGATTGCTGTTACTAATATGATATGTGATTTTAATTAGAACAGATTATTTCCCATCCATTGCTAATGCTTGTTGTTCGATTCTAGGTACAACGTATTGGGCTTGTCAGCAACCATTGGGGATTCATTTTTCAGATGTTTGGATGTTCATCATGTTGCCCTTGCAGTGGTGGAGAATATAGAGTCAATGGAATTCAGGCACATAAGGCAGCTCGTCCATTCAATATTGATTCCAATAGCAAAATGCTGCCCTCCAGATTTGTGGGAGGTGTGGCTAGAAAAGCTCCTGCACCCATTGCTTCTTCATACTCAACAGGCTCTTAGCTGCTCATGGTCCAGTCTGGTACAGGAAGGTAGAGCAAAGGTTCCAGATCTACATGGAATACTCGCTGGATCAGATTTGAAGGTGGAAGTAATGGAGGAAAAACTACTTCGAGTGCTAACTCGTGAGATTTGTTCGCTCCTCTCAGTTTTAGCTTCACCAGGACTAAATGTCGGGCTTCCTACTTCAGAACAGTCGGGACATGTCAACCGCGTCGAGGCATCTTCTCTCAAAAATTTGGATGCATTTGCATCAAATTCTATTGTTGGGTATGATTGAAGCACATTGCTTTTGCAAGAATTGCTTTGTTTTTTATTGCAAGATGATGTGACATTTTGATTTTCCTTTTCTGTTCAAAGTTATAATTGTTTCAATGTTGCAACCCAATTACAGTTTTGTTTTGAAGACCAAGGCCCTTGCCCTTCCGGCATTGCAGATAGCTTTAGATGCTTTGAAATGGACTGATGGTGAAGCTGTGACTAAAGTTTCTTCCTTTTGTGGAGCTGTAATCCTTTTGGCCATCTCAGCCAACAATGTGGAACTCAGACAATTTGTCTCTAAAGATATGTTTTATGGGATCATCCAAGGGTTGGCCCTCGAGTCAAATGCTATTATCAGTGCTGATCTGGTTGGTCTCTGTCGGGATATTTTCATTTATCTTTCTGATAGAGACCCGGCGCCCAGGCAGGTTTGTGATACCCCACTTGCCTTCAAGTCTTTACCTTCTTACGTGTAACTATGATATAGCAAGTGTGGTGTTCAGTGGAAATGATCTCTCTCTCTCTGGTCAGCAGATCTTGCTCTCTCTTCCTTGCGTTACTCCACATGATTTGCTTTCTTTTGAAGAAGCCTTGACAAAGACAACTAGTCCTAAGGAACAAAAGCAACATATGAAGAGCTTGCTCATACTAGCTACAGGAAACAAGTTAAAGGCACTTGCTGCCCAGAAAAGTGTGAATGTAATTACCAATGTTTCAAGTAAGCTCTGTCATTCACTCGTCACCTGAACTGTGTTTTCTTTTTCATCCATCTCTTGTTAAATGCATATGTGCGAGGGGTCGGCTGAGGGGGTTGTCAGGTCAGTTTTCATTTCTGCATGGTCCTTAAGCTGCTTTAGTTAATATTCACAAATTTTGTTTGAGATAATGAGAGCTAATTATTTGGAAAACGTACATTAGAGGTTTAAGTTATGAAGCACAAATGTGCCAAGGTGGGTACCTTGACTGTGTCCAACTTTTGTCACATATTGTGTCCATTTATTTCATCCTTTATTATGACCTGTAAATGCTGGAAGAACAGTTGGGGCATGTGTGTCCCTCATCCTGACACAGCTTAGACACTTTTGGGGTTCATTTTGCTATTTTCCGAACTATTTATGACAGCTTAGATGAGAAACTAAAAGTTGGGGGCCAAAATAGAAAAAAAAAGGGGGGGGGGGGGAACTAATTTTGCGATAATTGGTCA
>JABCMJ010003028.1:0-29674 GCA_014822125.1 Arbutus unedo
CACTAAGTTTGGTTTTGGTACAATCGGAATAACAATTAAGTCATACACTACACTTTAATTTCTAATAAGCCATTACCGAATCTTTACCCAAGAATTCCAACATAATGACTCCGTCCGTGTGTTAAATTACAATTTCTCCAGGGTGGCAAAGATTAAAGTGAATTACGTATAATTCAAACCCTTTAATTTGTTGAAAATATTATACAAAATTATTATTAGAAACTTAAAATGGAGTGTGATAACATTTTTTCATCTGTTTTTTGGGTCTCGATTGCTCACAAACATATTCGTTAATATTGACATTATTGTAATATTAATTTCATTTATTTCCTCTCTTTTATTCTACTCTTTCGCTAACAAAGTTTGCTCCCTGAAATATTGCAGACGTCTTGAAGATAATAGCCTTTCGTGAGTATTCTCTTTCTCACCCATACTTTTGTTATTTAATTTGTAGAATATTTGCCACTTCATTTATTCGTTGCTAATTTGCTTCTTCACTGTTGAAATGGTTAATGTTTTGTGTTCCAATCGATGACGAAAACATACAGAGAGCATAAGTAGAAAAGGGGACTTAATTTGAAAATTGCTACAAAACAATTGATCATAGGGGACAAATTAATGAAAATGGTGCGATTATTTAGTTGAATTTCTCGTTAAAGTTTGGGTTCTACAACGGCTTAAATTACTTGATTTTATGCTAAGACCAACAAATTTGTCATCGTTTAATGAGTAGTTTATTTATTATTTTTCACAAACTGCAATGGTCACTTAATATATATTCGTAATTTTTGTCACAGGTTACGTCTTTCCTTGGATCAAAATTCCCGGTACGATAATTTACTAATCTTTTCCTTTCGTTACTGCTTAACCAAAAGAAATATTCTTGTAATTTGAGGTAGGATTCATGCACCCTCTGTCTTGAAAACTTGATCTATTCCCCTCAATATATATTATTGGTGTGTTCACATTTCTGCACATCATTATGTTGAGAGGGACTTGGAAATTTAGGGACAAAATGATATTTATGGCCATCAACGACGAATCTAGCAAATCAATGGCGATAGTGGTAGCTCAATTAAAGTTCTTATAGACTTTTGCTTCATGTTTTTGGCTACTTGAGCAGGATTGTTTCTTGGTGCAAGAACTTTATGTGGGTTTCTTTGTCTACTTGCCTTTTTAATCTATAAGTTCAGGAGAAGGCATTTGTCAATGTTTGATAATATTGAAGGTTTTTTACAAAGTCAAAGCAACTTGATGCCGATTAGGTACTCTTACTCCCAAATAAAGAAGATGACCAGAGGTTTTAAGGACAAGTTGGGGGAAGGAGCCTATGGTTCTGTGTACAAAGGAAAGCTCCGAAGCAGTTATGTCGCGGCCATAAAGATTTTAGGCAAGTCCAAAGCCAACGACCAAGAATTCATCAATGAAGTTATTACTATTGGAAGAATTCATCATGTCAATGTGGTCCGGCTAATTGGATTTTGTGTTACGAGATCTAAGCGAGCTCTTGTTTATGAATTCATGCCTAATGGCTCCCTTGAGAAATACATTTTTTCTGAAGAAGCAAACCTCTTCTTGATTGTCACGCAAATGTATCAAATATCTCTTGGAGTGGCGCTTGGGATTGAATATTTGCATCGTGGTTGCGACATGCAAATCCTACATTTTGACATCAAGCCTCACAATATTCTCTTAGATGAGAATTTTAATCCAAAAGTATCGGACTTTGGGCTTGCAAAAATGTATTCGACAGATAATAGCATGGTATCTCTTACTGCTGCAAGAGGAACAATGGGTTACATGGCTCCAGAGTTGTTCTATAAAAATATTGGACGCGTTTCATACAAAGCTGATGTTTATAGTTACGGCATGTTGTTGATGGAAATGGTCGGTAGAAGGAGGAATGTGAATGCATTCGCCAATCACACAAGCCAAATTTACTTTCCTTCGTGGATTTATGACCAATTCAAAGAAGGAAAAAAAATCGAAATGGGAGAAGCCATGGAGGAAGAAAGGGACATGGTGAGAAAAATGGTAATTACAGCACTATGGTGCATCCAAATGAGGCCTAGTGACCGTCCTTCGATGAACAAAGTAGTTGAGATGCTTGAAGGAACTGTTGAAGCCCTTGAAATGCCTCCCAAGCCTTTCTTGACTTGTCAAGATATGCGACTTGAAGAATGATGAATTAACTCATAACCATTCTAGCTGCTATAGTCTATAGTCGTAGCGTTTTTTTTTTTTTTTTGTAATTTTTGAATAAATGAACAATAATGGAGTTGTTATGAAATAGTGGCTTATTAAAGGATATTGGAAGTAACGTAATACAAGAACTTATTTTCTGAGTTTTGACTTCCACATTTTCCTAGTTTATACTATGTTGCTGCATCCTTTTTTTTTTTTATTTATTGAAAAGCAAAAATATATTGATTTAAAAAATTAATTACAAACTCTGGGGTAGATGGAATCCCAACCTTTATCTATTCACTTTCCAACTACTAACATTATAGACAGTAATGCCCCATAAATTACATAACTACCCAAACCCCTTATTTCTGGAACTTTCCTTTGCAGTTAACGAAAAGTGGTACAATTGATCAACGCTAACGGCCTATACAACACAATCGATAGGGAATGTCAGTCTTGATTGAGATGATCCAAAGCCCTTTGAACTCATCTGAACTTCACCTCTTCTTCGAATCTCTCCCAATTAGGAACCTTATTATTGAATCGAAGCTGATTTGCAAGCCACAGAGAGTACATGAGCGTAGATAGAAAAAATTGCCATAGAAAAATTGAAGTCTTGTTCGATCCGTTTAAAAAGCTCCATCCAGCCTACCACTTTAGAAGATTTGCCACCAATTTTGGTGTTGCCCACTGCATATTCCACTCTGGCCTCGTGTATTACCACCTTTGTTTTGTAATCATGTGCAATGCAAGGATACACGAATATTGAGTCTTTTATATAGAATGCTACTTCATTTAAAATGTACGTGTATTCAAAGTATCTATCAGTTTTTTATTGAAAACCCATGACTTTTCCTTAATAAACCTTTGTAAACCTTCGTAAGATTCCTTATTTTCATCTTCTTCGTACTATCCCGTATCATAATGTCAATAGAGACGTGAAGATTTATAAGGTTTTCCTCTGGATACTTTAACTGTTGAATTAGTGCCTTGAATTCAAATGACGAAAGTTTTTGGACAGTAACTGGTACTATCGGTAGTAAGTGCTGACCTTGTTGAGCAGTGATTGATACTATCGATGGTAATGCTGTTACTATCGGTAGTAAGTGCTGACCTTGTTGGGCAGTGACTGGAATTATCGATAGTAAGTGTATACATGAGAATGTTTGCAAAATTTGAGAGATTTATTTTCCTAATATATTTAGGATACTTTCCTTCACTTATCCTTTAGGAGATTTATTTAGTTATTGTTATTCTTTCCTATTGTTGGGTTTTTCTATAAATATGAAAGACAAGACATGGTTCCTTAAAAGATATCCCATAAAAGCTTGATGAGATCTAATTGATTGGACACCTCACATTAGGGTTTTGGATTATAGCTAGTTCTTGTAATCTCTCTTGATCATATTAAAATTTATCTCTCTTATCCCGTAGATGTACATCTAAACTATTGCTTATTCGGAACCACATAAATCTCTATGACTTTCTGTTTTCTTGTTGATTATCTCTTGTTGTTTATCTTTTTGTCATAACATTAACCATGACATTATAAAATTTGAAAATCTATGTCCAGTTAATCCAAATGGTGACAATTGTCTTTTTGAAAAGAAAGAAAAAAAAATAACAAAAGATGTTAAAATGAGAAAAATTAAACTTATAAGGAAAGTTGGAGGATGAAGAGAAGAGGAGTGAATGTAGCCGGAGAGATTCAAGGATTTCTCTATTTTTATTCTAAAATAGAGAGTGCATGCCACATGCGCCACACATATGCTTAATATAGATATAGATTTATCTACAAAATATACCTACAAATTTACCCAAACCAACTCATTTATTTGATTTTTGCAGAGTTTCGGTGTTATAGTATTTTGTTACTTGGGTTAACCTGAGTTGCTTTAAATTTTTGAAATTTGGATTATTACTTGGGTTAATCGATAGAGCTCAGCTCTAAGGCGTTGTTCGACTGCCGCATCAACCATGTCACGTATGACGTTTATCGTTCGAACCTCCTCCAAGCCAATTCCATTGTTTTCCCAAGGTGGCTCGACAATAGTCTTCTGAGCATTGATGAACTCTTTAAGATGTCCCTCGGCCACCTTAGCTTCTTTAGGTTGCATCTTGTGGCAGGTGGCCCTTCTCTTGGTGATAAGAGCACCTAATCAGGGGTTCTTCACCTTTTGGTCCCCCAACACTTTCAAAGGCCACCAAAAATAGGGCTTAGTCTCAATCTTACAAATAAGCATGGAGATTAACTTGCTGCAAAAAAAAAAAAAGCATGGAGATTAACATTGTGAAGACCGTAGTGATTACAACAAACTTATGGGGTCGGGGACCTTTCTTCTCCCCTGTTCAGATTGCATTCACCCCCTTTTTTGAATTTCCAGAACAACTGTTACCTCCACTCGACTTCGATGCTAACTGTTTGGACTATCTTCTCTCTTGTTTAGCCTCCTCCAATAAGTAGTGTTTCTCAATCTGGTTCATCAGGTCATCCATATCTAAAGGTTTGGGTAGCATAAAGTCTTTGAATATTTGACTTTGTGATCCAAACCCATCTTGAAAGATGTGACCTCAATGATCGAATCACACCTCTCGATGTAGTTGTACAGCTCCTAATAACGAGCTTCATATTGCTAAAACAATTCGTTGGTTGACTTGTAGAGGCCAAGGAGAGAGTTAACCACTTTTTTAAAATGGTGCTCGTGACGAACCTAGCTAAAAAAGCAATGGAAACCTCCTTAATGGATGAAATGCAAGCAGTCGATAGCTTATCAAACCACAGCAGGTCAAGTCGCCAAGGCTTGACGTGAAGAGCTTGTAGATGAATGCATCATTAGTACTTTACAGAGACATCATCTGGCGAAAGTGAACCAGATGAGTGTACGTGGCTTATGGGATCATACTTCTAAAATCTTGGGGGGTTGAACCTATGTGAGGGCTTCATCGACTCAATCTCCCTAGAGAATGGGAAGGAGATGAGTTGGTCATGAATTTCGTCAAAGCAAGACCTCGTCGACAAAGCTACTTGTCGATCTCCTTCGCTTATTATCCAAATGCTCCCAAAGATCAGCTCGGGGCTTTTGATGCTTGCGTTGGGGTAACTGTTTCCTTTGCCTCTCTGACCGAGGTGATCTCTATCATCATTAGTGGTGTTGTTTTTTTATATCATCATGGCATTTGTGGTGGTGGAAAGCCAGCTCGTGGGTGGTTGTCTTGTCATTGGCCACACCACAAACATAAATTGATAGTGAGATGTCGATTGAGGACTTCTCGAGCTGTTGGTGAGTCAGTACATGAGAATGATCTCGACGCTCATCGCGAGGACATCAATTAGGCACGGGGTTGTGCTCATCGCGAAATCTACCCCTACCACCCTCACAGTGTCCGGCATCACCGGTTCACCCAGTCTATTGTTAGGAGACACCTTTTTTCATGGCATCATTGTTCTGGCATGGCGTCCTGTATCAGCGGCCTTAAGACCTGCCTGAGTTGTGAATGAACCTTAGTCCTTAGTCTATCTATACATCTCCTCTTGGATGGTGAAAATGATCTGATCCTTCTCGTTCATCATTGCCTTGAGACACTCAATGTAGAGCTGAGAGTGAGGATCTGGAGTGGTGGCATTAGGAAAGGAATGGAGGTCTCGTGACCCACTGGCAATGTGTTGAGGGTCCACGACACCCTTGTCGCGAGTAGTGATGGTTTGACCATTGTTATTGCCAATCTGAGTTGACATCTGGAACCGATGGGAGGTTAGAAAGTTTAAATGTAATGAAAGATGATGAAGACGAGGTGAAAGGCTCCCACTGTGGTTGGCGATTGTAGAGTCCTTTAACCATAAGTCATTGGGGCAAGCTCCAATTTAAATGTCTTCTAGATCTCTCTGATGGGGCAAAAGCCAAAACTAATTAGTGATTATCAGCATGTGTCAGTAGGAAAGCACTCTGGTACTTAAATCAGTAGATGAATCAAAAAGCCAAAGAAAAGTACTATAAAGAGGGTAAAAAGCATTTATCGTACTTTGCAGTTGAGATCAACTTCTATACTTTATCAAGACTTGGGTTGCAAGCCAATATACATGCGTGGAGCATGCTCTCCAATGACGTCAAAGATAACTGACCTGCCCTGACATCGTGCATGACGTGCCACACTCCAGCTAGGATGCTACTTGTCATGGCCAAGTCACCTGGATGCTAGGTTGAAACGAGTTGGGACCACATGGCCTTGTTAGGTCTTGACTTGTCCCAACCCAAACAACGCGCTAGGTCTTGTGGGTCATGTTGGGTTTTGGTCCAACCCATGAGGCTACTCAGTCTGATCGATGGTGTAGCCCAAACCTAATGCCGACCTGACCCACGATGCTTATATTTAAATCTTTAATAAGAAAATTGTGTGTTTGTTGATACATGAGCCAATTTATAATAAGGATTTCTAAATTGTTACACGAGTCAATTTAAAAGTCTTTTAGATCTCTCTACTGGGCTTGATTTGTATGACACCAAAGAAAATTGTGTGTGAAATTCATGGGGCAATTTTATAACTTTGATGACAGCACGTGTTATAATTTTATAATTTTTTGGGGCTCAAATTTATCCAATAAATCTTAAACCCCAACGAAGGGCAAAGAAAGACACAAAAAGGGGTAATGTAATTAAAATAAAAAAACCTTTGAATGATATAATACAAGACAGTTAAAGTATACTATCGAAATAAGTTTAGTTTTGGGTGAAAAATCTTCGAGAAGATATTTCACATATGATTATTCGCTAGATCACAAAAGTGTGCTTTTATGTAGAATTCAACCAACTCATCTCCCTTACCACAAAGCAATGTTTTCAAGGCCCAGGTGGATAGTTGGTTCACCAATGACTTTCATCTGCATCGTCTGGTGGTGTCGAGCTAGGTGAAACTGTTTATTTACTCTTTTATTTCGTACACGTCCAATCATAGAGGATGGACAACATTTTATTTGTAATAATAGTGTGAGGAATAACAGATTGATTGCGCACACGACACATGCTCCTATTATCCTAGACTAGTTTTATTTTGGATTTATGGATTCTTGCAAAATTAGTTCTAGTATTTTCCCCAAAAGACAAATATGAAAGAGCTAACAAAAATAAACATTTATAGTAGCATAAAATACTATTAAACTACTCTCAATACCTCTCATCTCTCATTCTCTCCATATATATTATCAAGCACATTTCGTTTATATGATGTTTTCTCATTTTTCAGAGAAAATACAAAGTTAAAAAATAAATCCACCCCACCCTTTATTCTAATCCCTTCATACTCCCTCTTCTTCTCCCAACGTGCCGTTTTGATATATTAGATATTTTTTCCTTCAATTTTTCACAAATCTAGATACTTCATTTTCTTAAAATTACAACCCCACCCCCACCCAACCAAAAAAAACTAAAGCTTTTTGAAAACATTTCAACTATATTTTTAGAAAAGTAAGGTAGTTAATGTCTTAATTTGTATTCTCTACAAACAGTCTGTATGATTATATCTTAAAAAGTGGTCAATTTTTTTGAGGAAAAAAAAAATTTTATATCAATTCTTTCGATAAAAAAAACACCAAAAAACAAGACATGGTTAAAAAGAGATTTCAAAAGTCTCTTATTTTGGGGCATTATAGGAACCGAACTAGGGGTCTTGCTATGTTTTGTGTACAACAAGAGTCCTGTTGTGTGCAAAGCACAACCCTGTTGTGCGCAAAGCACAACAATCTCTTCAATTCCACACGGAACCACTACTTCTAAATTTAAACAAAACAAAACAAAAAAAACACTTTTGTATAAGTTATTGTGTGGGTGGAACGAATGTTCAATAGTTTGGAGCAGGGTTGCCCCAATGGGAAAGTCCACCAGGCAACTGCCTAGGGCTCCCAAAATAGCCCAAATTTAGGCCCCAAATAATTGTTGGTTCTTATAAAAAAAAGCCCAATTTTTTTAACTCCTACTAAAGAGAGGGCTCCAATAAAAACAGGCCCAAATCAGATTTTTTAGTTCCATAATTAGATTTAAAAAAAATATATAAAAATCTTTAAAAATGGGGAAACGTTCATTAGGTAAATGGTAATGAAAAAAGAAAACCCAATACATATGTTCAGATTTTAAATTGAGAGAGCTCAACTACTGCTTGCAAAAGACGGCAATTGAATTACCGATGTCGACAACAACCGATTGTAGTCTTGTAGAACAAACATCTCCGTTTGTAATTTGTCAACAGCTTAGCTCATCCTCTAGTATTAATATCTCTCTCTCTCTAAAAGTCACATAAGTCAAGTAAAAAAGTTAACAAATTAGAAAGTCAACGAGGAAGGCTAAAAGCATTAAACTTCACAGAGCCACTTAGCCCCACACAAGAAGCATGTGTGACACATGATCTTGATTTATATGTTAAATGCTATATATAATTTGGAGCTTTTATTTTGATACTTGGTTAGAATTCTGCAGCTAATAATATTTAAATATTTGGATATTTAATAATTGATTTTGCTCAATTATCCATGTGCCATGTTCTTATGTATTGATGTGAAACCACTAAGATTGTCCCTCCTAATAATAATTAAACTAATAATCTTCTTTTTAATTTGTTTTGTTTTTTACTCAGCTTGTCATGCCTCCTAAAAGCAAAAGATTGAATTATTAATTAATTCTCAAAAAGGAGCTATTAATAAATTCATTACAAGCAATAAATAAATAAGCTCAATTAGAGACTTAAGAAATGAAGAATTTAAAGATTTTTGGTAAATAATAAAAATAAAAATTTGGTGAATGAAGAAAAAAGATATGAGAATCTAGAGAATACGAAATAAAATGTGAATATTTTGCCACTATCAAGCATATTTAGAGCCCTTAACAATGCGTATATTTTGCCACTATCAAGTATTTTAAGTGTGAGAGACCCCTTGATAACTTGCCTAGGCCTCCAAAAAATTGAGGGCTTCGGGGCTGACCCTGTCTAGACGGTCGCGATTATTACTGTCCTACGAAATCCAAAAGCTAACTGCAGACTTATGTACCCTTTCGAATTATAATAAATCCTTTCTTCTGCAGATTTTAAAACAAAATGCCGACGAAAGCAGACTCATGCACAAACCAAAGAGAAAAAAACACCGATTTTATGTACTTAAGCTAAGACGAAGGCCAAATCCGTGGCTAGGGGGAGAATCTTTCGTATACGGCAAAGTGTACAAAAAATGACTTACCTAACTAATCAACACAAAAACTCAGGCCCTGAAACAATACCAGTGTTTCCCAGAACGATCGTCACCCAGGTGCACCGAGTATTTTTCTCACCAAAAATGCTAGACACACATCACTCAAAACTACGTCGTTTTGTGTTAAAAAAATCATATTTATTTTTGATTCATATCGCTCAAAATATATTTAAGTCTTGCTTTCAACACAAAACGACGTAATTTTGAGTGATGTGCAAAAGTAATGTGATAAAGTGATGTATATGTAGCACTTTTGTTTTTCTCATCCCAACATCTCTACCACTTGGGTGTACTCGCTACAGAGTTCCTCATTAGGCACACCCAAAATATCTCAATCCCAGTACAATCAGTAGAGCAAAACATGCTGGGTCCAACAGAACAGAGTACAAAACAATAATCGGAGTACAATCATTAAACGATAACTATACATGTCCCCGCATAATACAAGACACAGCCCATCCAGATTTCAAGATTGACAACTGCCAATGATAAAGCTTAAAATGCATCTTTGATAACAAAGCATACCAGCTAACGATCAGATTTCAGCTGCTGAAACCAAAGCTAGCCAAGAATCATGCATTTCTACATAGAACAAATATTTTAGTCACGACACATACTTAAAAAACAAAGGCAATCATTTGCAATATTTTTTGTCAAACATACATAGAGGGTCAGCATATTTCAAAAGGCCAAGCAATGCATTTTGCACGAATAGTCATTTTATTTAATAAATGAAGGTGAACACCTGCCATATTTTAATAAAATATGCGTAAAGGATCAGCAGACTCCAAAAGCCAACTACATATCCAAAGAATTTTTTATTCTTTAGTTTTTGGCTTTTCTAAAGAAACGAGGTCAATAACAGAGCAAAAAAGCCAAAACATTATGAACTCAAGGAAAAACATCTTCCCTGTCTTGAGGAATCACAAAAAGCCGGGCAATTAGTAAAAGGGGATATATGCGTCCTAAAACATGGCCCTGCAATCATTTAGCTTCCATGCCAGCAACAAATGAATGATTATGAGAAATTACTAGTCTATGGATTTCGATTAAGCCTAAATGTTCCCTTCTCTACTCCTTGTAGTTCCTACCTTGAATGCCGTATGAACATGGGGATCCTAGGACACCCAGCGTGTTCCTTCTATTTTTTCCGCAAGACAGCATCTCATATTACCATAAAAGATATACATGTAAGCTCTAGATACTATCTTAAATTAAAGGTCCACGATGTCAAGCCCTGGAGCTACAGCCAGAGGCCTATGAGACGAGAAAGATTAAACCCTTACAGTAGAAACACCTCCCACAACTCAATATGCTATGGGACAATTCCTCTCAAAAACCAAGAAGCAAGGAGACAGGTTTTCCCTTTCAATCTTCCTTCTGGTCTCTTTCTCGGCCTTTTCTTCTGATAAGACATGGATAAGTGAAAACAATATAAAGAAGATCCTCTACAAGACTTGGGATATTGCTGAGATGCATATAATTTCCTGAAGGCAACAAGGGGAACCTAAAAGATTTGTCAAGGTTCTTTAAAAATGACCACCTCTGTCATTCATAGCTTAGTTAACATCAAGCTAACTTCAAACATGAGTTTTGGGAAATCTATGTACCATTAGCACTTAAATGATTGTAGTGATATTAGCTTTAGATTTTGAAAAAATCACACAAACCACATAACTAAGTAAAATGGTGAACTACAAAAATAGAGAGCCCGGATCACAAAATGATTAGTTGCCAAAGTTTAACAAGCATGATGGATGAAATCCCAAAGAAAGGAAGAAAATAGAAGAAGATCAAGAGAAAGATAAGTCCGCCTGCTTTTAGGAAAGTTTAACAAGCATGATGGATGAAATCCCAAGGAAAGGAAGAAAATAGAAGAAGATCAAGAGAAAGATAAGTCCGCCTGCTTTTAGGAGGGTCTAAGGAATAGACAAAGAAGGGGAGGGATATGTAAGAAAGCTTGATACTGTTTGGTCTTTGGGACCTCTATACGTCACCTCCCCTTCCATGCTCTACCCAAGAATACTTGTCCAAAGAAAAAACCAAAGGAAAATTTCTATTACATTTGGGTGCCTTGGCACCTACCCCAGCAATTTTAAGAGTTCAGAAATTCACAAGGAATAATTCTCAACGACTGAATGGCACAAATTGCTCTATGCTACCAAATTCATTAGCATGAATATGAGTAGCAAAGTCAAAAGATTTACGCACATAAGAAACACTAGACCGCATCTTGAACAAGCAAAATAATCTTGTTCTCCTACACTGGACACTAGACAAAATCAAGTACAAAATGGAAAATTCGATATCTCAAAGTATGCACAAAATTAAGAACTAGATTTCAGATGGTAGAACCTTATTCCAAAATCATCAGTAAGCATTTTTGTTGTCCAATTCAATGGAATCCAAAACGTTAGGGGCTTATATTCTCCTCTATGGGTTTCAGCAATGAATCCTCCAAACAAAAAGAATCCTATTCATTGTTTCAGATAGAAGTTCCCAACAGTTAATATCTCAACTCTAGGCTCGACGCAAACCAATATGACCGAAACAAGCTGCTCTCGATTCTTGACACACTGCAGCACACCAAAAATAATCACTGCAATACAATGCCTTGGAATCACATCAAGTCAGCACAAGAGAAAAATTATACAATGCTCAGGGAACCCTGTCTAGCAGTCACACTGAGCAATTTCTGCAGCATAACACATGTAAATACCAAAAATGCATAACAACAAAAAGGATGAAGGGCAAGTACATGATTTAGGGAAAATATCAGCCATAATGCTTCAAGAAATTAAAACATCATAAGATTCAACAACACGTTCCATTGGACAAACTATCAACTAAACTACGTCATATGAATTTAGTGACTTGATAAGAACAAAAAAGAGTTCACAATGCAATTTCTATTCTTACAGCCTTTTTCCAACCTATGCTTTCTTCCAAATCATGGTCCTACACTCCAGCACAATCCTGCAAGACCACCTTGGTCCTCAAATTCGTGGCAGAAGTCCTCATCAAGATAACACTCCTTGTACGAACTTTATTGCACATATAATATAACAAACTGAACTTCTAGCTAGAAGGCCCATTTGCTTGACTGAACTAATTATTGCACTAGATTAATACTATAGCATATCCCAAACTTTTTATGGGAATATATACCCAAAATATTTAATCCAAGTCATAAATATTGACCAAACACTGGGTATTTGGTCAACCTTAGACATATAGTCTAATTCAATGCTCATGTCTGGTCAAACAAACATGCCCCCTGGGTAGAAGTGGAAGCAATTTATCAACTCCTAAACAATACACCCATAGGGATACAAATTTAGATTAAGGAACAGAAGAGGGAGAGATACAAAGAATGGTAAGCTAATACAGCAAAAATTGCAAGAAATTGGCTGCCTCTCCTCTAGGTTCTAGAATCCTATATAACATGGAAGGTAGAGCGTTTGGATATGGAGTGGGAACAAGAACATGGAACGCATCATGCCCAACAACTGCTGTAATATGTGATGCCTGTCTAATTAGTCATGAAAAAAACATCACTCCAAGCATTATGATCCTTCCTCTGCATTCCTTCTGCCAAACTCTTCCTCCCAAAATTATAGATCTTTGTGTTTTTCCCCCTCCAAAGGAGATCTTTAAAGAAAAATTAAGAAGCAGTTTTGGGATCACTTTGGATCCTGACTTTACAAACTTCTTAATAGCATACCCATTTACAGTCCTTGTAATCTATTACATAAACAGCCAATATTTCGTAGTAATACTAGATTGTGGGCCAAAAAATCAACAGACAAGATGATCGAGAAAAGATCAACCATTGAGCAATCT
The DNA here is from genome assembly GCA_014822125.1 of Arbutus unedo. Classification (NCBI taxonomy): domain Eukaryota; kingdom Viridiplantae; phylum Streptophyta; class Magnoliopsida; order Ericales; family Ericaceae; genus Arbutus; species Arbutus unedo. The sequence goes on from JABCMJ010003028.1 coordinate 13,262, forward strand.
TAGGAACCAAATAATTATCTGCCGAGGAGAACATAGATGGATGTGTAGTACAAAATATAGCTCATTACACAATGAGGGCGAAACAACCACATGGCATGCTAGCTTCTAGAATATTTTGTCTATCCAAAGAATTAAGAAGGAAAGTAAACTAAACTGTAAACTAAAACATCCAGCAGAAACCATCTATTGCATTAATGCAACTAACCAGCCCACAGTGTTGATAAATGCCCGCAACAATAAATCGGTACTTAGGAACATGACAATCGGGAGCATATAATCTTATTAATCATAACGTTCATTGCAATCTGTAATTCACTTCAGCAAATATTTATGTCGATCTATGAAGCACGGATACTCCAAAACAAGTCACGTACGCGCATCAGATACTTACCGGATACCGATACGCACCCGATACGTATTGGACATGATGAATAAGTATCCAACATTAAAATTAAATCATTTTAATTTTGGATACGTTTCGGATACGCGATGAATACTTTTGGGATACATCCAGATATTTTGGGATACGGCGGAAGTAAAAATGAAACTTTTAAAAAATACAAAATAAACATAAGGGAGAAAAGTATAATTACATTTATATACGTAAATATACATCTTTTGTTCACAACTAGGGGAGTAAAAAGTAACAACCCTATGGGCCATAGATCTTCTTCAATCGTCATCCACAGATGCCATCGATGGCAAGACATACTTGGAACAAATACTCCAATGGGAGTGCGGGCACTCCGATGAGGGGGTGTAGATCGCTTGGCAATAAAAATGAGATCAACACAGAGGACCTAGCACGGCAGAAAGTCATCCCAAGTACGTGAGTGGTGTATCTAATTTTGGCTTTACGGTGGAGCCGATAGAGTGGTGCAGGGTGTTGAGAGAGACAAGTATCAAACTCTTCACAAGTGGTGTGTGACACTACCTAGTAGAATCAGCCTCTGGTGTGAATAGAGGGTTGTCGAGTTGGTTCTCTTGAACAGAAGACTTGCAACACTAGAGTGCCAAATCCATAGCCATATGAAGTGACAAGTACTGCTCGGACCACACATGGGTTGGAGGGGTGATTGATGGGTCCCACACATGTGAAAGAATGGAATTGTTAGCTAGAAGTTGTTGGTGATGGAGCAACCCCTATTTGTTGACTTTGGAAGCCCTTTTGTAGAATTATGTACACCTTGGAAAATCCTCCTTGATTACACGCATGATTTCTGAATTTGGTGGAGATTATGCCGTGAAGAGCATTTATTACTCTTGGATTCTTCCTCCTCCTAGCTATTTATACATGGTGTAGTGAGGTGCAAATCATCATCAGAACAAAGAGAGAGAACAACGGTGAGTGTGACTTGAGTGGGAGCTCCTCTTTCGGTGAGTTCTGGTGAAACTTTGGTGATGTAAAGGGAAGGAGGTGTGAGGTGAGGGCAAAATCCGAGGGTGTGAAGCAGAGAGGGTGAGAGAGTTGAGTTTTCTTGTGTAAATTCCTCTGATATTTTGTATAAATAAAGAATTCTCTCCATTGATGTACCCAATTGGGGAACCACGTAAATTTTTTGTATCCTGTATTTGTATGTGTGCGTGTGTCATTGATCTTGTGCACAACGTAGGGCACTGTACCTATTTCGGTATGACACCAGCACTAACAGGGTATCTATAGTTGACACGCCAAAGTTCCGGCGATTGAGTTAAAGATGACGCATGAGGAGGAGGAGGAGCTCTAAATCGTACAAATTACAATACTAAGAGTGCTATCCACCAGAAAAGGTTACAAAGATGGTATGTTACTTTGGGATTCATGATTTATATGCACCCTAACAAAAAAACTTACCTCCACAAAATACTAAAGTTGGCAGCAAATGCTATCGAATGTGCATAACAAATTCACGGTATGTATGAGAATCTTGCCAGATCTCTCTACTTCTTCCCAGCTTTTCGTTTCTTTTTCCCAGCTCTCTCAACTTTGTTCTGCTCTTCATGCACCTGATTCCCCAAGATGCCAAGTCTCCCCAGTAAAACTAAGCTCTCTGTGTAATTCTCCATATGAAACCAGGTTGAAATGCTGACATTGTTGTTGATTTCATGTTCCGTAAAGCTTTCAGTCTCAGGGTCATAAGAAACAAGCTGCCCGCCACTCATTTCAATCAATACTTTACCACTCTTTCTAAACCCAACAATCCTCTCGACTTCCTGACTAACCTCCATACCCAAGTGTTCAGTCCAAGAATCGGCCACACCATATTGCTCCATTACCCACAAGCTCCACCTTTCCTCAGTGGTGAGTATTATGCACTCAATCAGCGCAAGATTTCCCAGAAAAACAGCAGGACGGACACTAACAAGATTACTCTCATCAAACCCTATACCATCTGGCACCAAAATTGATCTAAACAACTCATCCCCAATATTGAACGACAACACCAAATGGTGACCACTCTTCTCATCGGTCGCAAACCAATGTGCAGCCCCATTCAAATAAGCCTGTGGTGCCTTTCTTCGAATAGAATACCTCCCAAGACCACACAAATGGCTAATGTCTTCCCATGTGCCCGAGCTCAACCTGTAAATATCGATCTCAGGTTTCTTCCTAGATTCAAGATACACAATTCTCACCACCTTGTAGTCATTTGATTTGGGATCAAACCCAAACCCCATCACGTGCTCAAATTTACCGTGTGTGAGGAAAGTTATGCGGGGTTCAGGAAGGGTCACAGATTTCCGAATCGAAGGGTTCCACAGAATCGTGTTGTGTGCATATTTGAACTGATCGTCGGTGATACAAACAACTCCATTACAGCAACCGAGTACCCTAAAGAAATTATTGATAATGCTTTTGAACGGGAATTCGATCTTTTGAGACTCGTGGAATGAATCGTTATCTAAATGAAGAGAGTATACATCTACCATGTTCCTTTCGGAGTAGCTCCGAATGAGTAATAGGTCTTCGGCTTTGTTGTAGGCTATGAATGGCGGTCGATTGAGGTGAGCGGTGACAAAACGCGGGTCTGTGATGAATCTGTACCATGATTTGCAGACGCAAGTACACAGAACGAGGGATTTGGTGGGTATTCTTGCGAAAATATCGGTAATTACTTCGTGAGGAAGGAAGTCCAATAGTGGCGGCTGCATCTTGCTCTACTTGTTGAAACCTTTCCTTTCTTTGGGCTTTTCCAGAGAAGCCAAGGAGGATGAACGATTCTTTGACTCCAGAGAATCAAGGAATGGAACGTAGAAAGTGCGAAAACTAATCTTATGAAGTGAAGTAAGAACCAGCACATTCCCTTCCCTTCTACGTTCTAAAACCCGAGATTTTGCAGACCTACGAGCCATAAGCCCATCCTTTTGTACGCATTCTGAATTTCTGAGGCACTCTGGCGCGTATTGTAGGAAGTTCAAATTTTCAATATTATTATTATCATTACATTTTAGGCTCTTTTTCTGGGAAAAATATAAAAAAATAAAAATAAAAAGGACAGAAAATAATTTCAAATCAAAGGAAAGAAGTCATGAAATTTCTTGAAACATAGAGCCATGTGAATAAATATCATATGCATGGAATACATATGTAAATTGACAACTTTAACTCTTTGTATTATGAACTAACTTGCATCATATGATTAAATGACTTGTTTTTTTGATGATTAAACAAGTTGTATTTAGATAATTAAATGACTTGCTATTCTGTAATTACAGGATTGACTCTAGAAAATTTGCAAAACTTACTTGATGGTTGTTTACTACTTAATTGATGGCTGTTTATTACTTAAGTGAATACCAATCAGAAGAGGACATGTGAGACTAATTATAGTGCATGTTCATGCACACGATTCGAAAGACGTGGATTGAAGAATAAGTGAAGATCATTTAAACTTGAGAGGTAATTATGAAATAGTTGAGAGCTCCCATGGAATAGTAAAATTCAAAAACGTCATATTAGGCATTATGACTAAGGATATGTGTCAAGAGAAGAGAGATAGCTTGAGGAAGTGGTCACACACACATAACCATGATCTAGCCTTGCTTTGAGGGTAAGAGATGACTCAAATTCACGCAAATAACAAAAGGCTAAAGAAACGAACAAGGTTTTAGTTGTTGCCTTTAAATATAAGAGGTGATCAAAGAGTACCTTGAAATTAACACATAACTACATAAATACATTTTTTTAATTTTATTCGGTCATTTCCTAGTTTTAGTCTTTGAGTAACCAATACTTATAACCACAATTGTACTTAGTTTTTATTAGTAGCTTATAGCATTTATGGTAGCTGGTAGATTTGTTTGAATTGAAGTAATAATTGGATTGTGTCACAATTTCTCGAATGCAAGTTTGTTTTCAAGAAATTACGTTTCTTTTTATTTTCTTAACTCTCCATATTTTGGTTATGATATTTTTCATCTTACCGTATCAACATTTAAAAAAACATATTCATTACAGTAAGAGAACAAATTAATAACACAATCGCCTACTAGCAGTTAAAAACTTTTTAAACCATGTAACAGTCGCTTCATCAGGTAAGTTGTCCACGAAAAACGTAAATGATATATACTTCTTTTGATGATGGACCTCGCATCATTCTTCTGTACATGTTTGTAAATAACAGGATCAGTCCAATCTCCATTATTTAGCCCAAGTGTGTCGTTGCTCCTCACCCTCTCCTTAAAGTCTTGTCTGCCTTTGAATCTTTGGTGGTAGAAATCTTCAGGGGTTATTCCTCCAAAAGCCAAGCTTCCATTTCTTTGTTTGCTCCATTCCTCTCTCCTTTCTCAACTTTGAAAGCACGATAATAGAAATCGTTCTACTGCATCAGTGAATAGCTCAAGTACTTCTTCCAAAATACCATATATAGACATCATAGATGTCATCAATGGTTAAGGGGGGATGTTGTGAATGATAAACTGAATTCTTAAGAAATCCTTAGTATCCTCGAATGCTGTAGAATAGTGTAGAAGGCCGCGGGAGAAAATTCCGAGGCACCCATGTCTTCAAACATGGGTACATTACTTGTCAAATTCGGCTTTCAAAGTCAAGTTGGATTTTGCAATGGCTAATGAAAATTTCGTGATTTCACACTGCAAATTAAATTCACACCTGGATTGTATGTATAAATAACCGTTAGTTTTAGGATTAAATCATGAGGTATTAAATATCTGGGTTCCTTTACATTGTAAAGTTTTCCATACTTTGTAAAGTTTCCGAACGAGTGATATATTAAATATTTCTCTTCACTGAGTTTCATTCACTACTAGTATTTGATAAATACTCCTCCACCAACACATACAGCTGGAATTATTTTTGTGGTGAGATGAAGGGAATGCGAAGCCGAGAATGCATTGCTCAAAAAGGGCAAAATAAATGTGGTCATAAGCAAAATAAAATATTGTTTTTAGTGTTTCCAGATTTTAGTGTTTTTTTTTTTTTTAAAAAAACAGTAGAATATATAAACTCCCCAAAAAAGCCTATTTTTTATTTTTTGATTTTCTAAAATTATACTATATACTAAAGCACGTGTAGTATACACGATTATGCTCGTTTTTTTAAGGAAATTAGCTTATAACACTCATATTTAACTTCATTTTTTCACTCACTAGAAAATCCCTACAAATTTGCTGACATTAAAACTTTTTTTTTTTAATTTCTAAATATAATGTTTGCAGTATAATTCGATATCCCATTACGTAATATCTATACATCTATGAGTAAAGGTAATTGGGAGAGAGTAGAAATCATTTCGCAGGACACCTTTAAATGCATATCCCAAGGGTCAAATTTAGGTACAAGTCACAGAAGAAAACATAAGATTGAGATTGATGGGTAATGGAATGTCCTTTCGTTTCTTGAGATAGCTATGTAACCAATATTCTCCCCTTGTAGCTAGTGGGACCACACTGCAGCAAGATGTAGACATTAGAACATGATCAAAATGATGGTCAGAGCTCCAGGGAATTCAATGGCATATACCTAATACAATACCCAGTACCCACCGCATTTCCTTCCACAGTCCCACTCCCAGTACTATTTACATCTCTCTTTAACAAGGACAGATGAAATAGATTACGTGAAAATATGAACAAAACATTCCATAAGTTTCCAAGCTATAAAATTCCAACACATTTAAAATGGTGAGAGAATTTCAAAATTTCCCTTACTATTTGTTACAGTACCGTTCTCCCCCACTTCCAGCAGCCCAGCCTCCACATCTACCAATGGTCACCATTAGCACATCGTACGCAGGTCACTGCTAATTTTATTCTGACATTGAAGAAGAGACAAATCTCCAGTGACCCCAAGTATGTGATTGTTAGTATTTTTAACTGGTTGGGCCGACCTCACACCAGACCTATAACTCATAGCACAAGAAGGGAGGATTCCATGGGTCCGAGCCAAACCTAGCCTAGACCAGAACCATGGCACATACCGCTTTCCTTCCAATACAATGGGCACTTAATGGGTTTGAGCCGAGTACATGATCAATTTAGGGAGCTGAATTTGTTCGCATGAAATTCAATATTGATTCTAACTATCAGTGTAGTAACAGTTATCCCATGCAAGCAATTTCTAAAAAGCAAATAACAGATATATATACTTCTCTTTGTAAGTGATTATTTCAAGGGAAAAAAAAAAGCAACAAAAAAAATATAATTTTCTCTAGTAAATAAATCCAAACAGTAAAACAATTTTATCTAACTAGTATGTGGTCGTTAGAAACAAATGTAGCAGACAACATCTTTTTGTTCATTTAGTTTGGATTGAGAGGAGGAGAGGTGAAAGAAAGGGAAAGAAAAGTGGAGTGATAGATTTTTTCCTTGTTTGGTTTATAGAGTAGAAAATGAGATTTTAAAATATTTTTTCATGTTTAGTTAAAGAAGAAAAGTAAATATTATAATATATTTTACTTTTTTAATCTTTCATCTAAGCTACATAATTACCTCACTTTTCTTCAATTTTCTTCCAATTTTGAAGGTGAAGTGATATGTTTAAAACACATGTACATCACCTCCCCTCCAAATCCCTTAATCCAAACTAGGTTAAAAAGGGTACAAGAGTAAAATACATCTATATACAAGTACGTAGGTTTATCTTGTAAATTAAGATCTGTAGCTAGAATCGCACGATTCTTAACAATCAGTAACATATTTAATAGATAACTTCATAGTCGGGCATAGCATATGTCAGGCTAACTCGAAACAACTAAAGAGTTGAATCTATTGCCAATTTGCCATCGCACCAAAAGATTCATGAGAAAAACTTATAAAAACATAATAAATGACTGACATGGCTTATAGAAACAGAAGCTTTTATATATTCATGGACTTCTATGAGCATCTCTAAGAAAGATGTCAAATTTTTTTATTAGTTTATGTGGCAGTTTGATAGCTTTAAATTTTTTGATTTCCAACAAATATGTTAAATTGAGACATTTAAGGTAAAAAAAAACATTTAAAATTATGACATTTAAGACAAAAAAAAAGTATTTGACACTGCCTTTTTCAATTGCCACATCATATGATTTGACAATATTTTTGACATTTTTATTAGAGTTAGTTTTGATGTCATTATTTGAAAACTCAATTGCCACATAGGATTTGACATCTTTATTGGAGATACTCTAATATATCAAGTTGTACATTAAATGTACATCATGTTTACGTGACATGTCATTTTAGGTATAAAATGTAAAAATAGGTCTCATAAATTTTAATATGTGTTCAAATTAATAAATATCATATAAACATAATATTTAACTTAATGTACAATATGATATATTAAAAGCATTACTCTGGACTTTACATCGAGTTTCCAGTTTTGAGAGTATATGCATACATAGAAGTACATAGACCTATACCTAATGGTCCCTTCTCAAAATTACTAAGGAGATGGTGGGGTTTTTTTTTTTTTCGATCGAAGACAGTGAGTTAGTGACAGAGATGTGTCATTAATATGAGAAACAAATTGGCTAAACTTTCATATACTTTGACCCAATGACAATGTTTCTGGTCTAAACTAATTTAGTAGCCGCGGCTAGTGTCACATCATATTCTCCCAATAGTATTGCATAAGCTTTTTTTTTTCTTCTGAATAGTGGACACTTTTGGAAAAAATAAGAGATAATTATCTTTATATCTCTTCAACTTTAGTTTGAATTCTATTTTGGTTCTTTTTTTATTATTTTCGACATTAAACCCCTAACACTTTGACATTAATTTTAATATCACTTAGCTATCTGGTTCGTCCAAATTAACTAACAGAAAGTGGTCATGCGTTGCACATGACCAAGTCTAAGAGTATTATGGTATTTTAAATCTTCATTTTCTAACTTCAAAAATTTCAGATTTTCTCTCTCACTCTTACACACACACACTCTCTCTCCTGTCATAAAAAATTAACCCAAATACACATATTAATATTAGTGAAATTTCTTTTTCTATTTATTGAAATGCAATTACGAATAAAATTTAAAGTCATGTTAATTTTTGGAGGGGGGCTTTCCCCATCCAATCGGTCCCTAAATTCCGAAAGTTTAATTTTGATACGGCAAGAGCGTTATTCAGACTTAAGGACTAGGCAAATTAAATTAAAAAACTATTATTTCACCTTTAAGAAATTGTAGTAAGAGAGTTACTGGCGTGGTAGGCTGCACAGATCCAGATCATATTCCCACTCCAAAGCCAGGCCTCCAACTATTTTTGGACATCTTAATTATTTTTGCAGCTTTCTTGTACAAGATGAATTATGTGTAGTTTAATAAAAACATTTACAATAGCAAAGAAATTGGTTGGCATTTCATATACATTAGCTGCATTTTAATTTGTATAAAAAAACTTAATTGTGGACTTATATTTTTAAGTGAGTATAAGCTCCAAATGGTGTATATCCTTTATTTAATTAGTATAAAAAAAATTATAATGTGTTTATTTATTGTACGTACTATGAATACACACATTCTAATTTTTTTTTATATTAACAAAAGATAATTATATTAATTTGAAATTAGGGAGAATTTACATAATTAAAGACTACAGTTGACAAAAAAACCAACCGTACCAACCTGGATAAAGCATTAAATATTGCACATAAAAATAGTGTCCTTAAAACAAATGGCTATAGGAATCAAGATTGTCAGATGAAACTGCAGAATTAAAGTTGAAGCTAGAATTGACATACGAAGTATATATGTCGATCGTATATATTATAGGGGTCATCATCATGAAGCCCCACACATAAATTTGTCGGCCTTTGTTTTTATGTTGGGTCAATTTACAGTGCACCTTGTATTACGCAAAATCAAATTAAAACGGTTGAATAAATCTCTACTTGAATGAATACAAGAATTAGAAGAAATAAGAGACGGGATATTTTTCGGATATTACAATTTCATTTGATCTGATTCACTTTGCTCTGTTATTCATTCAGTTTGTTCTGCATATTTTTTTCACCGATCAAATTGCATCAAATTTGAAACCAAAAATTAAAAAAAAAATTGGGATCAAATTTGTAACACCATATTAAATAAACTCAATTAAATAATAAAGACAACAATTAAAAGAGATTCAACGTTTATTAACAAAAAAATAAAGAAAACATAGTTGCAGTGATGAAGCTGAAATTACGAAAATATCTCTTCTGGATTTATATTGTGATTTTAAAATAAAATAACAGAGTTTTTAGGGATAAGATAACCAAGTGTAGTTGGCATCCTCATCAGAAAAGGCTCGACTCTTTTTTCTCGGGCGAAACCTCAATCTGCTTTTGTTCATCTAGCATGAAAAGTCAAAGACAGAGAAATTGTTACATGAGTAGTGAAACTCAATAAGAAAATATACCTAAAAACCAAACTGAAAGATATGTACAACATGGTATATAGAATAGAGTAAACATCAACAAAAAGTAAACTAAACAATAGAAAATGAACATATAAGTCTATTATGATTGTTGTATTTAGGTTTTTAGGATTCACCACCTAGAGAATCTGAATTTTATCCATCGACTTTAGGATAGGACTCTTAGTTGATGTTGACCAGTCTTCATATGTCTTGGGCCTATAGCCTGAGGTTATTTACCTGGCTTGGATATTACTTCCCAAACTTCCTCTTTAGAAAACTGTGCTAACAATTTCTCTCTCATGGTCAGTGAAATTAAATTTTGATCCTGCAACAACCACCTAGGTCTAATTGGCCATTTTTCATCCCCTGCTTAATTTGCAAAAGGATAAAAAACCTCCCCTACCCTGAAACTGTATCGTTGATGCCACCAAGTGAAAACACTTGGTATTTCTGTCTCCCTTCAGATTCCATGCCAATCTAGAGTTTTGAACCCACATCCATTTGAGTGCCCTGTTGTAGCTCTAGAAGTCCTTCTTAGCTTGCATAAACTGTGCTGATTCCTCCCTTGATAGAGTGCCCTATTCAACCTTCATGTCTAGATTAGAGATCAATGTCTTTGCCTCCTGCATCTTAGATCTCACGGTGTCTAAGGTTCCCTTGCTCCATTCCTTCAACGCTAATTTATTATCTTTAAATTTTTTTGACAATCTAAAGCCTGCCCATCCAGTCTCCATATTCCCCTCCCTAGCTTGTTTGACTACATTGATGAACCCTTTGTGTTCAATCCAGGCATTAAAGAATCTGAATGGTTTAGGGCTACAATTCCTTTCATCTTCCTTCATCACTATAGGACAATATTGATCTGATATAGAATCCTGCCAAGGCCACACTGTTTGAACTTAAATTATTCCAACCATTCTGGGCGAATAAAAAATCTATCAATTATGCTCATACTTTGTGAGTCGGCATCTCCTGCCCATGTGTACTTCGTACCCAGTAAAGGTAGGTCCATAAAACCCATATCTTGAATGAAAAAGTTAAAATGATCCATTCCTCCCTATCCCTCCTTACTACCCGTCTCCTCTCTCCCACTCTGTAAACCTCATTAAATTCCCTTCCAACACACCAAGGATAGGGAAAATTGGGCCTAATCTTACCTAGTGATTCCCAGGTACCCCTCCTCGTGGAAACATCATTTGGAGCATGAATATTCACCAATACACTGTGTAGTCTGCTTGCTTTAACTACTTCCATTACAATAAATATTTCTCTTGATGCACAAAAAGAAATGGCTTTGAAAGTTGAGGGTCTCCAAATGTACAACAAACCTCCAGCATTTCCACAAACATCCACCTCCATGTATTCAAAGTCATCAAAACCCTACACTGACTTAACCCAGAATCTTGATATGCTTGCTATTTTTTACTCTTGCAAAAAAATCACATCTGCTATATATATTTTTAGTGATTACCTCCCTTACTCTCATTCTTTTGTCCGCCCTATTTAGGCCTCTAACATTCCAGGATAACAAAATCATAAAAACATAATTAATAGGTCCCTGTTGTCAGTTCTAAGTTCATGATTGGTTTCTTGGCCAATTCTTAGGCCACTTCCATTATTGTGGGCAGAATGGGGAACCCCTTTTGAATTATTAACTTCGGGTATATATGTCCTCTAACGTGGGTCCCAATAGTTGAGATATTCTTTTTATTTTCTGGTCATAACCATGGTTGATCCCATCGGTGTGCGAAAAATGATGTGGGGCAGAATTTAGTACAACATATAAAAGAGTAAATTCAAGCATGTCAATAAGGAACAACTCATAATTAAAAGAATTATCGAGCCAAATATGAGCATCAGTCAATTTTATTTAGTGGTTCCTAATTGCCTCAATCAAGAGGACTTTTTCGATAATTGCCAATAAGTGTGAAAACAAATTAATGATCAGCTCGAAAAAATAAAAGCTGGAATTAATCACCCTTACTTGCCTCAGACAAGACTCAAGAGGAGGACTTGTTTGATAATTGCCATAAATGTGAACAAAGAATCAACTCGAAAAAATGAAATTAAAGTTGGAATTAATGAGCCTTGTGTCCCAATTACAACTGAAAATAGTGACATAGTAACATGCAAACTGAGTTAAGTTACTTGTACTCCTCTATTTAATGTTGACAACTACTCCTACAAAAATTATAAGTGCTGCAAAGTAAATGCTAAGTAAAGTACTCGATAAATGTATTGGGAATAAATAAGGATAGCTGATGAAACTGCTTTTTTCAGTTTTGGAACCTCTTATTTTAAAATCTTTGATCGATATTTATTCTCTTTGAGCTGCATAACTTCGTCTGATGAGTTTGTGCACGAACTCCCACGTACATCATGTATCCTCTCCCCAAGACTTGTGGCTTCCAACTCCCTCTGCACGTTAATTACCACCTAATTAACTTATTCCTTGATAAATGTCAAGGATCAAAGTTGGCCAAGGTGGGTGTGATACATGATATATATGTTTGTGCAAAAATCAAACAGCCCATCTTAGGAAACATGCCAGCTGATGGATTGTCAATGCTGCCACTAGCTATGTTTGTCAAGGAAAAGTATTGCATGCGCAGGAATCCCATATTTGTATTTAGGGAAATGCTGCTGCTGTGGTTGCTTTAATTTAATGACCTCGTGAATTGTATTCAAGATTGTAACTGTAAATTTTGAAATGTGTCTTATAGTTGGGTAAATTTTATCACCCCTCGATTCTACTATTCTAGTAGAATCACACTGTATACCTCTATATTTTTTAAAATCACAATGAACACCTTTATTTTTTGAGTAAAATATTTACTTCATCCCTAAACTATACTCAAAAATTTTTAAAATGTCCCTAAACTATCAATTCGAACTTTATTTAGTCTAATTACTAACATCTGTTTAAAATCCGTTAAGAGAGAGATTTAACTGTTATTTTAATCCATTAGAAGGGGTTTTGGTGCAATTTATTCAGTATCAAAACTAAAACCCCCTATTTTTGCAATTATTTTTTTCCGAAGAAGGCTCCCTCTCCCCCCTTCGATTCCAATCGTTATGGTGGTAGGATTTCAATAGATTTATTCTGATAAAAAAAATTGGGTGATTTGACGATGGCTTGAGCGTTGAGATCTGATAAACCTGCTCCGAAGTGTAAGTTTTTATTGTAATTTTGTAAGTTAATGCTTCTGATTCCTAGTATAATACACAAATAATCGTTTTTCTCCTACTTTTCATTCCACCATCAAACAAACTATATTTATTTAAAGAACTTGGATATTGTAGATAGTTGTTCATTTAAAAAGACATTGATTTTGTTTTTGTTTGGGATGACTTGTTTGTAATGTATGTGTGGACATTGCACATATTTTTTTTGTCAAGTGGTCCTCAATTTTTTTGTCAAGTGATCTAAAGACAATTTTGACAAGTAGTTCCTAATTTTTTTTTGTTTATGTACTTACGTTGTGTAGATTTCAATCCTAATTATTTCTCAATTAAATTGTATTATGGTAGAAATTTTAGGCATTTGTAAAATAGTCAAACAAAAATGATTGGAATCCAAGGAGAGAGAGAGAGAGAGAGAGAGAGAGAGAGAGAGAGAGAGAGAACAACAAACCCATTCTGCACAACCAACAACAAAACCCTCTTCGGAAAAAGCAGGGAGTTTAGTTTGGATAATGAATAAATTGCACCGAAACCTCTTCTAATAAACTAAAATAGCAATTAAATTTTCGTCTTAAACGGATGTTAGTGATTAGACTAAATAAAGTCCGACTTCATAGTTTAGGGACTAAGTAAATGAAATTGATAGTTTAGGGACATTTTAAAAGTTTTGGACATAGTTTAGGGATGAAATAAACATTTTAGTCTATGTAACAATCAAGTTCATTTGTCATAATATCGCCATTCTACCCTTTCATTTATAAATGGTATGAAAAGGCCTTTAATATTTTTTATTTGTTGCCTAAATTTTTTTAGAGAATTTTATTTAAAAAACTATTCTTTGTAAGTTTTATGTTAAACTTTGTAGGATTATTAATTTGTCTTAGAGGAACATAAGAACTAAGAAGTAAAAAAATTCTAAAAGTTTGTAAAAAACTTCACTAATCTCAATTTTTTATTTTTGTCTTTTTGAAGCTTGTTAAAAAAAATGATGAAAAGAATGACCAAGAGAATCACATTTCAAAAAAGAACAAAAGTAAAAGTGATTTTCACTGAAAATAGAATTTTATTCTTTTCATCCTTTTGTGATCTATTAAAAACAGAATTTTTTGAAATTACTTTTTTATAGTTTGAGAAATGAAAACACTTGTACGGAAATAAAATAAAAGCCTTCTCATTGATCGAAATTAAATGCAGGGAGGTGGAAAACAGATCTGCGTTGTGAGTAAAATAAAATTGATAGTGGGCCGGAGAGGCAATTTGGGAGTGGTGGGATCCCACATCACATGTAGGTGGACACTGATAGAAGGAAACATTTGCAGCTAAAACATCGTTGGGGTTCCTCTAATATTTCCATATACGTGATGTGAAAGATATGGAGATGGTGAGCAGAACATCACATGGGAGTCACCTTCACTTACGTCACAACCCCCTTAATAATACATAAAACAAACTAATTTCTATTCACCCATAAATCTACTAACCTCTCATATTTATAAATTATTTAACAGCTTTTCTATGCCGTTAACTTTTGATAGTAATCGGCAGTTCTTATCTCATAAAAAAAATCATACATATATACACATATATATGTGTGTGTGTGCGCGCGCGTGCGCGTACACATGTGTAAATCATCATTACTTTGAAGTAATAAATATAATTTTTGTAAGAAAAAAGTAATTATTATTATTTAATATGCATATTTATTTGCACAAATTTAATCAAAATATAACTTACATATAATATGATTTCAACATTTCATGTTTCAATTTTAAAAATTATTTCTTACTATATACGTACATATATATATAATTATAGAATATATATCTCAATTAACACACGCATGGATACACTAAAAAAATATAAAAATTATGAAGAGAGGCATTTTGGTCTTTTCTCAAATTAAAACTAACGATTTTTGTCAAAAGATAATGACGAAGAATCTGTTAAATAATTTATACAATATATTGAACGAAAAGCGTACAGCAAATTGTATGTATTACTTTGAGGGTAATAAAGTCCGTGTGTTCTAATTATTTGGTACATACATCTCAAGATATACGGAGATGGCGCCAAGGGCATAAGTGGCGATGGATGCCACTCAACAATCTTTTTAAATATTATTATTTTGCTAATAATTTATTTTTCAGAATCAAACTATATAGATCCGGCAGCACAATTTCTTTTGGTGTACAAAATGATGCAATTCCCTCGCTTAGTACGTACTTTAGTTTTTCTTAATTAAAAAAGTCACAACGTACGTAAGTGGCCCAAAGCCATTTTTATTTGTTTTATTAAAATTCTGAAAAACTAATTAGGGTCTAAATTTGAAAACAGGTTTGTATCGTTAAATCCCCCAGTTACAAATTAAAAATTCTGTGTTTTGGCTCCCTACCTGCATATAAGAAGTATTCTTAATTCAATGGTTCTTACTAATATTTTTATTTCTTGTGAATTGATAAATATGTAAAGAAAATTTTGACTCCCTCCCTAGCTGCATTTATGAGAGAATGAGTGATCATCCTCAAAAAAGGAAAATAAAGAGCAAATTCAAAAATTATTCTCAAAGACAAGAGGAAAGGCATGTTTGGAAGCCATGGTATTGCATTTTGCATTCTCTATATTTTTATTTTCAGAACTTAAAATTTAAAAAATAACTAACTCTCAAATACTACGGAAATTTGAAATTGTAATACTTGGTTCAATTTAGTATATAATATTCACTTGCAGTATAATGTGCATTGCATGCATCTCTACACGCACATTTTGTAATGCCAGCATATGAATTTTGTTTTTTTCGAAGTTTTATCTACAATAGAAAAGACTTCAATTTATGTTGTGGTCACATTGTTCAAGTTATTCTCTTCGCTTGCAAAATTAAATAAAATGATATAAGCAACCATATAGATCAACCCATAAGTAGACACATGATATGCCACAAGTGGGCTTCTATCCCACTGTGGAGGATCAAATTGGTACACTCAGTGAGCCGGACTGAGTTAGTAGGGGCTTGATCCGAACCAAGCCCAATGTCAGCATCTTCAATGGGCTGGGCCACGCTTAGACCAAGCCCATGGTCCATAGCCCAGCCCCTCGGGCCGGGAGTTGGGGGGGGGGGGGGGGGGGGGGGGGGGGGGGGGGGTGGGGGGTGTTGGCAGATGGGCTCGAGCTAAGCCTAGCCTGGATCAATAATATGACGCTGAATTGAGCCCAGACTAGGCCTATGACACACAGTGCTTCCCTACCAATATAGGACACTTCATGGGTCCAAGCCAAATAGTTGATTAGTTTATTGAGCCTAGCTCATTCATAACATATTAGAATACTACAACAAAATTAGTTTGTAATAACGAAACAATTTGGTTGTCAAAACTACATTTTTCGTCGCTAACTCATTAGGCGACGAAA
>JABCMJ010003033.1:0-17887 GCA_014822125.1 Arbutus unedo
TAACTACTGAGGCTAGCTCATAAGATGAAGTCCTTAACAACTCATCCTCAAGAAAAAGGAAAAAAAATGAGTTCAACTTTCCTGCCATTTGCTCACTTAATTCTATTCCTTTCAGTTCCCTTCCTTTCCCTAACAGCTCTTTTAGATTGATGAATTTCAATAGAAAAGAAAGGCAATTGATCCGAGAATGAATACTTTTTCCCATATTTGAATTGGCAAGGAGGAGAGGAACGACGAGAGAAGGTAAGAGAGAGTGAGAATAGAGAATCTCTCAAGCCTCTATTTTGATTCTCACCAATTCTGGTGAGATTCCGTGGGAGAAGAAATCTCGAGGAGTTTAATTTTTTACCATGCCAACTTTATCCTTCTCTTTTGTAATTTGGTACCGGTGACTGCAAAAAGTGTTTTGGTGAAATAAGTATGACACTTTTCTTTCTTTCCTCCTATGCATGCTAGTCAAACAAGATAGGTAAAAAAATATGAGAAACACTCTCTCTCATTTTTGCCTATCCAGATGAGATGGTGAGATCGATGCCATACTCTTTTCTTTTCTTTTCTTTTCTTTTCATTTAGAAAAACCATACTCGATCCTTTTTTTTCTTTTCTCACCTTGGTAGCCAAAGGAGCGGTAAGTTTCAAAAGGAGTCTAAGTGATACATTACATGAATACATGTACAACACCATTTAGCCATGGTAATTAAGTTAGCTTTCTTACTTTTAGACTGGGATCAAGTTTTCCAGCCAAAGCTAGAAGCAATGTGGTCTTCCCAGAACTTGGTGGGCCTAAAAGTAATGTCATTCTGCAAAAAATAAAAAATATACATTTAATAATAAAATAAATCCAAAATGATGTTTTTAGGTGAGTTTGTAATGGACTATAGTGTGACTATTGTTTTTAATTCTCACCTGCCAGGCTTGATGATTCCACTAACATCATGCAGAATTGCCAATGGTTCCTTCCTAGTTGGAATAATATGGACATAATTCAAGAATCCCTTCATACATAAGAGAGATTTAGAGTTGGAGATGCACCAATGTTAGCTTAATTTATAAGCATGATAGTATTAAACATTTCCGACGTGACATGGTCGAGCAAAAATAAATTTTGATCAACTTCAACATTCGAAAGCTCATTTCTCTAAAAAGCAACTGTAACGAGAACAGTCAATAGTAGTTTATATGCAATCCTTGGATTTGAAAAACAAATAATTAAGCACTTCAACTAGTTTTATGCTTTCTCTTTTGTTTAAATATTCTTTCAAGACATTCAATTCTGGAAATAAATCTTTCTCATTAATCTCATAAGTCCCCTCATATTTTGAAGTATCTTCAAGGTTGACAGAATACACATCTTCAAACATTCATCGTTTATAGATTGCAACTTCTTTACATCAATAAATTGTTAGCAAGCTTTGAAAAGATAAAAAAACAATTTAAAGTATAATTTTTTGAGATTAGCAAAGTATTTTACAGATTGTTTTTAGTTTTTATGTTCTTCTTTCTAGGACAAATCAATAATCCTACAGATTTAATGTAAAAAATCTAAAAGAAATTTTTTAAACAAAATTCTCTAAAATAATTAAGGCCAGTGGGTCATTAATGTATGAACTTACCTTTTTATTTTTATTTTTATAAAAAATAAGAAATTAGTTATGTAAAAAAGAAGAAGGTATTTTTGTCAATAAATAAAAAATACCAAAAGGCATTTCCACACTATTGTGTAAATAAAAGGGTAGAATAGCTATATTATAGCAAATGAACTTAAATATTACATAGAACAAAAAAGTAAAGATGTGTAGTGTGATTTCAAAAAATATAGAGGTATGTACTGTGATTCTATCAAAATTGAGGGGCTATTTTTGAAATTTATCCTACTCTTTATGGAGAGTCAAAGTTTGACCAGATAAGTACATGACATTGTAAAACCAGTATTAACAACCATCGTCTAGTAGACCATGAATAATATATAAATAATATTAGAAAAATAAATATCAATACATATTTTATGAGTATCAATACATATTACACGTTTACATATTATCTATGAGGGTAACTAGCATTTTCAATTTGAAAGCATGTCATCGTTGTCATTTGATTAAGGGTCATGTAAAGACCCGAAAAATTTTAAACTTTTATATTAATATACGGGTTAATGAGTATTAATAATGTGGAGTATGTAACTATTAGTGTAATAACATGATTTGGGGCCAATGTGATATAACATAGTAGTCTTGGGGGCTTGTGGTAGCATGTGATATATTTGAGGGGTGTAAGTGTAATTTTGGGATATTAATTTTGACTTATATCAGATATATGGTTTTCACTTGCACAAACCCATTTTCTCTTCTCCCTCTCTTTCATACGTTAGCTAGCTCCCATCCGAAACTTGCTCCAAACTTTGATTCCTTCAAGATTTTACGCATTTCCCTCAACCTTGGTTGATATTTGGTGGTGGTTTGCAATCATTTTCTTGGAGGAGGTGTATTTGACATTCCACAACATTTGAAAGTTAGGGCTTGAAGTTGGAAACTTGATTCTTGAATCCGGAAGTTGATGTAGGGATTTCTCATACGTATTACGGGTATAGAACTTGATTTGGTTGTCATTTGATGCCTTGAAGTTGAGTTGAGAAGCCCTAAGTTCATAGTCATAATCTGTTGGAAAATGCCCTTGTTCGTGCCCGAGGCACCGGTGCCTTGATTTTTGATGCACCGGTGCCTCCCTTGTTCCTTTGTTCCTAAGTCTTAAATTTTGGACTAAGCACGGGTGCCTTTATTTTTGTGGCACATGTGCCTTTTGCTTACAGGATCTAATTTTCAACTTGGCACCGGTGCCTTATTTTGGGCACACCGGTGCCTTGTACCTTGAAACTTCTCAATAGTTTTACCATACTTAGACACTTGTTTTGGCGTATTATTCTACATGAATTGGAACTCTATGAACTCTAAAACTTACTTTTTCTTGAACACAAAATGTTGGCTTTCTATTTATTGTTTTAGATCATGTTAAGCATTGTATTATGCCATTAATGAGTATAAAGGAAATGAGCCACATGACATACATGGATATTGATTGTGTTGGACAAAAATTGATGAACTCTATGACTTATGGGAACATTTTTACGATACGACACGAACATTATGAGACACGTGACATACGTGAACACCGTACTAGAATCCTTCGGGAATGCTAGGCAAGGCCATGAACTGGAATCCTTCGAAAATGCCAGGAATAATTTTGAGCTAGAATCTTTCGGGAATGCTAGGCTGATATGTACTAGTCTCATTCGGGAGAATGTCAGAAATGACACTTTGACACATAACGAGAATAGATTGGTGACACGCGTGATTCATGGGATTGAATTGAACGGATTAAGGAACTATGGTATACAGTAGAGTTATTTATGCATTCTCACAACTTAATACTACTTCCGCTTACTCTATCTCTTGTTGTGTTGATATAAATGTTGATATGGCTTATCATGTCATGTCATATGCATGTAATACATGTGTAGACTTTCCTTTTGGGTTGTCGAGCTTAACCCTTCTTTCTTTTCGGGTACAACCTTGGAGTGATAGCATAGGGTGCTTAGCATGAATGGATTGACATGCATACTTTTGAAAGCTGCATTAGAAGAGTTACTTGACATTTTTTATATTTTATTTTTGAAAAGATGTATTGTAACTCGTACTTCATTTATTTTGATTCAACCGATGTAAACTACTTAACTCCATTTTTGGTTTTGGAGATGATGATCATTGGTCGAAGCGACTTCCTTTGTAATCTATTTCAAACTTGTTTCACTCTAACTCTCATCAGTGGACCTTTTTGGAAATTTTGGTGAGACTGTAAGCCTTTGTAAATGGTAATTGTATAATTTTATTATGTTTAAAATTGAGAGTTTGACAGGTCAAGTGACCCCATTTACCCTACTTAATTTTCTAAAATTTCTATTATATATTGTTAGAGATTTGTAAATTGACTAGTGATTTGACCACTTAAAATTGTGATATCATGTCAAGTATTTCACCTAAAGTGTAAAATTGCCCAAACATTTCATGTAAGGTATGAAATTTCCTAGACATTTTACCCAAATACAACAAAAAGTAATTTTGCTATGCTAATTGTGAAAAAAATTACTTCACATTTGCATGTTAATCACCCGTTGAATAATATTTTGTAAGTTTATAATGAAAAAATATTGTAACCTTTTTTCTTAACAAATGACCATCGTGTATATCTTTTTTAAATAGGAAAAAGTTGCCGAGGGTTATATCAAATGAATATGTAGGTATACTTTATATCTATTCTCTTATTAGGAAAAAAAAATTACAATGTAATTTTAACAAGATTTTAACCTCATTAACCACGATTTCTGGTTCTGCTCTTATTTGACTATAAAAGATATTGTATAATTCTCTAAGAAGAATTATTTCAAACGTCAATATTAATTAGTTCAATCCCACCTTCATTTGTGAAAATTTACCTGTAAAATATTAAGGAAGAAGTTGAAAATTGTTGGCAGTGCTCTGCCCCCAACATAGGCCTCTGCATCAACATTCAAATGCTCAAACCTTACCTCAATAGTTGGAAGCTCCAATCCAACTCTGCATCAAGAGCAGAGAAAACCAAACCAAACAAACTATTAAACGAGGACTTGGGAATTCTGTTGTGTGCTGTGCGTGTCTGCTGATATTGTTTTCGCGCACAAAACATTATTCGACAGTAATCGGACAATATTTTTGCACCAAAACGACGTGCAGCAGACTCTCATTTTCCATTAGATGATCCCACTAACCCTTTTGTTTGGGGAAAACTACACAAATTGTATGCTTTTTTTTTTTTTAAGCTTGTGATCAAGAAATTCTCATTACCTGTTAATTCTCTCCTTGAGCGTCATCAAGAACTTCTCATTATCTTCCTCTGCAATTTTGACAAGCCTCTCCACCAAATTCCTTTTCTCCAAAACCCCAAGATTCTTGATGTCAATTTCTCTTATTGGTCCCTCTTCTCCTGTCAGAATTCCTTTCCTCATTCTCGCAACTGTTGGTAGTTTTTCCAGAACTGCCCATTTCAGTGCCTCTTCATCATCTTCTTCACGAAAAGACACAGAAAAAGGCTCCCTCTCACTGGTCCTCCAAGACCTGCTGAAACGTTCACTAATCGCTCTTATTATGTTCTCTCCTCCCTCCATTATCGACCAATTGGTTTTCAATCTCTCTATGTATGTGTGTTTGTTGGTGGAGAGAGAGAGATTCTAATTACTTCTGTATTTGTTCCTTTGAAAGCTGTACGTATATATATACAGGAAAATTATCTATTCAGCGGAAAGAAGATAGTTTATTATCAAGTTCGTGAGTTGATAATTTTATTTCCAATTCTATAAAATCTTTGGGTCACAAAGACCTTGTTGCCCTTCTTCTTTTGCAAAGGCATTACTCTCTCTCTAATCTCTCTTTTCACTCCTCTCATTTAAATAATATTTTCACTCTTATATTTAGTGAAATATTCTGTTTTTAGCATATTAGAAAGTAACCTTTTCAAATTGGCTAATTAAATCTATTTATTTTTATAAGCAACGTCAACCAAATTAAATTTTATTTTCAAAAAAGAAACTACTTCAAAATTTTATTATAATAAAGAAAAAAATTGACAGAACATTACGGATATAAAATACAATAAAAAACCACATAAATTTTTTTTTTGTTTGATCAAAAAGATAAAATGCATAAGTGTTCTATTTATATCGCTCAAGTATTTAATTAGTTTTTATTTTCTTAACAAAATGACGCCATAAATAAGGTACTAATAATTGGATGAAACTTATCTGAAAAATGTTTTTACTATATTATGTAACTTGTACCTAAAACATAACTAATTAACATCGTCGAACTCAACATATATACTTGCACTAATAGGAGATACAATTATATGACGATTTTGTAGGTTACCGACAAATTAATTGCACTCTTGAGATAAGCGACTTGCATCTAAAATAGAACGAACTAATATCGTCCAACCTTATTGACTTGCAACAAAAAAAAATATTGTCAAATAGGCACAAATTTTGCAAAATTATGAATATTTTTGTTATGATATAATTAAAGAAAATAAAATGAAGGAAAAAGGGACTAGTAGCATGTTTAACATATACATCATACAAATATCTTGCATGTGATGGGAATTATACAAGTGTTTTTGTAACATTCCAATTTTTCGATACATTATTTAAAATTTTGTATCCTATCGTTTAATTTAATTAGGCAATAATCACGAAAGTGCCCTTTGTTATTATTATTACAACTAACAGCCACATAACCAATAAGAATTTTGAAAGTGCGAAAATGAAATGACACAAATGCTACTCAAGGTTTATATTTATTTGAAAAATAAATTACTAGAACTTCTAAAGATAGGGTAACCAAATGCTGCCATAATCTCTTTTAGTAGCTCTCGACTTTTCATGCTCGAGTGGATTCTCCAATTGTTGTTCAATATCTCATATGAAATATCAGAGGCAGAGAAGTTACTACCATAATTAATTAAACTCAGTAGAAAAAGTCACCGAAAATAGAACCCGAAGAATTACAGTTATACCGCGGAATAAACAACACATGATAATAACTGAACAAAAAGCAAAATAAATAGGTTTGTTATGCTTTTATTTTTTTAAGTTTCTAGGAATACATTTTTCTCTTGCTATTCCGTTCTTACCCAACTATCCAGTTTAAAGTACTCAACTAATATTGACAAGTCCTTAAATAGGTAAGAGGGAGATATTTGCCGTCTACTCAAGTCAATAACTATCTCTAATAGATCCGACCGAAGTTGTGACTTTGCTAAGTCAGGTATTAACGAACCTTAGCTACTTCTTCTTTATCGACACAAGGACGCCCAAGACCAAGCTGTCACTCCCTTGGGGTCCAAAGTTCTCAATGCATACGTCTCCGAAGTCACCTCCAATCGAATACGCACATCTCCTAGTTGGGATCCTTAAATTAACAAACGAGACAACGCTCGGTGGGATTCCAACCCCACATGGAACACAACTTGAAATGACCTCCATAACAACAACACTAGACTCAATAGCCAAAACAACACTTGGCTCGACAACCACCAATATTTATTTTTATAACTTTTCATTTAACGAACCTATTTATTCAATTCTTTACACATTTTCACTACTTATAATGTTCACCCAATGCCCTCTAATGTCTTGCTACGGGTGACATAAAACACTAAACATGACACAGCTCAACTTTCTACAATTTGGAAGCACAACGGCCATATTACCAATTTCATTTCAAGGTCGGCCACCACGACGGCGATAACTTCAAACGACTATAATACATCGGACAGGAAGACAGCTGAACTTGAAACACCAATATTACTGCAACATTCATAATCACGCAACTTAACTGCTAATGATGAAAAACATAACCACCACACTGTTAACATGCAATAACAAAAAATCATGGTCAAAGTTGATCAAATTGCTCACACGGAGTCCCACAAAAAATCGTGGACATACCTAATGTGATTGTGGATATTTGAGCTATGTGATTATGCTTAACAGATGAAACTATAGTCTGTAATTACGGCCCGAAATGTTCGATTTGTAACCTTTTTAGAGTAATTATAACTACAGTCCGAATAGTACGTATTTTTAGAGTATTTTTTTAATCATTTGATATTTTAAATAATTTTGATTTTAGATAAATTGTTGAAATTTTTATTACTGGATTTAATTATTTTGATTTATAATTATCTTTTTTTTTTCTTACTTTTTTATTTAGTCCAGGTTCGTTGAACCCGTTGGTGAGTTATCCGATCAATTTGTTTAATAGATATTATATTTTTTTAGTTTATTAATTATTTTACTCATAATTAACTCATCCAATAACTATTCGGGTGTTTGATTCCTAATCGAACTCTCCCCTTGTATTTGAATCATACTCAAACTCTATTTTTTTAGTTCGTATCCTTATTGGACTCAAATTTGTCTCTCTTTGTTTATTTATACAGCCTTTGATCTATCCTATATTCACTTTTCGTCGTTTCAGAGTTTTTGTGTACGTCTCGAATATTTATGAGATATTCTCTAAAAAAACTCGTGTTCGTATTTTTTTTTTTTTGTGTTTTTCCGAAACTCGTTGGCGTGTGTCTTATTTTTTTCTTCCATTTCTTATTTTTCCTGGCCCGTTGTCTCTCTCTCTCTCTTTTTGTTATTTTTGTTTTTGATATTCTCTCTCTCTCTACCTCATTCTGTAAATTTTCCTCTCTCCTTGTCTCAATCTCTCTTTCTCCCCTTTCTGTAATTCTCGCTCTCTCATCTCCTCTCCTCTCGTCCGCTTCTCTCTCTTTGTCTCTCTCTCGGGCCAGTGCTTCCTCCCTTCCCCTTTTCCTTAATGTTTTGATTTTCTTTTACTATTTTATCATATAGTAGTTCATTATTACTTTAATATATATATACATATATGGTACACTATTTTTTATAAATATATTATATTTAAAGTATTACTTATTCTAATAGTTATTATTAATAATACACTATTTTTATAATATTGTGTTTAATGTAAGATTTTTATTTTTTATAGAGTTATGATAATCGAATTTCGGTGCGGTGTTTGGTTCGTAAGTTTTTTGTATTGCTTTATTCGTTGGATCGAGGTAGAAATTTTGGACCGAGTCCTAAATACATATGTGATCTATGAGTAGATTTAATTTTTGTTCAATGATTGTGTAGGAAATATGAATCGAATCGTTAATAATTAATTGTTGGAGTAATTATGTATATTCGATTGCATGAATTAATCAAGTTGTGAATTTAATAATTATTAGGTGTTAAGTCGGGATTACATCTGAACTATTAGAATACTAGATATTTATTATATATAACGATTCATTGTTTAATTTAGATTAGTTGATCAATTAAAGGACTATTACTTGTTGAGATCGATTTGTATGCTAGGGCCCACAAACGTTATATGTGACTTAGATTTAATCGATGTTGATGATATTATACAATTTTAGTGATTTTAATTTATACTCGATTCATGTTTGATTGAAATTACATTATGAAATTTTATCATTGTATATTGAACATGACGGATGAGCATTGTGCATGCATGCATGAAAATTGAAAGTTAATTGAACAACGATGATCTCATTGTTGTGATAATGAGTAATAATCAGAATAATTTAGAGTTGTGATAGATTATGGGGGATTGCGAGACCCGATGTTGTGATATCGATGAAGGAGATTGCGAGACTCTGAGGTTGTAATTTTGACTAAGAGGGATTGCGAGACCTTGATGCTGCGATACCAATAAAGAAAATTGCGAGACTCCGATGTGAAGATAATAATAATAATAAAAAGATACTTAATGTGGAAAACTTTATGCATGACATTACATATTCATGTTTATGCACGATATTGTATATTTTATGTTTGTTTATTTTTCTTTACATGCTGTATAGAATTATTATCATGTCTATTTATTTGTAAGTTAGGGGTAAGATTAGACTTTTCTACTGAATGTTAATCACTCATTTGGAACTACTTCTTGGCCAATGGCATTTCATACCAGGTTTCAAGTAACAGGTTGAGAACGGAGTATAATTTGAAAGTTCAAGAAACTGATGAGGACGAAATGAATGTACCAGAAATAGTATGATGGTTTGACTTAGGGTGTCCTCTTAGTTACTTTTGATTAATGAAAATTTATGACTCGGGTTATTAGCTTTCGAAACTATTCAATGAGCTAAATTTTAGGTCAGTTATTTTTCTGACAATTAATAAAATTTTTGAGAATTGGACCATTTGTATTTAAATTGAAAATTTCATTCTGCTGCTTAATTAATAATTTTTTCATATAATGTACTAAAAATTTGGGGCATTACACGATTAACATCCAGTAACTTGATGAATTTTACTAGGTTGCTCAAGCGGTCTTAAAAATGTCAAATTTTGAATTCTTGTTTCAAAAGTTAGATTCAGTCAGAAATCAAACTGGTCGCTTGAGCGACCTGTAGCTCTATCAAGTGAGCTGTCATTTTTGAAAGATTCTGATTTTAGAGTTCTTGCGTCACACAGCTCGATCTAAAACCTAACCTGACTCAAAAATAGAAATTAAAAATATGAACAGAAACTTTACGGACAGTAGACTATTAGCCCTCTATCAATTTCATGAAGTAAACAACAAAATAAACCAATTTCGAGTTTGTGTCAATAAAGAGATAAAATCATAACATACTTTTCTAACATGAAAATTAACCACAAACCTACTATAGTCTAGTATCCTAAGAGTTGAAAGTGCATTCCCCTATCTCGATTTGATGATTAGAACGATGAACAAACTTAAATCTGCAACCTAGTCCACGAACAGAGTTTCCCTTCACCAACAACAAGAAATCTTCCTCTCTCTTAAACTCTTTGGCAAATCTTTAGTTTACAAATTATCTTCAAAATCAGTTCCCTAATCTTGTTTAAGTAGCTACTAACCTCATAATACATAATCAAATCCAATAAATTCCTAAATAATTTGGGTAATTTACATAAAATCCCCCTTCATCTATCACTCAATTTCACGTAATCCATTCATATCTAATTGTTCTAATATATCTCATGATCTTTTCAAATATAACGATATACCCCTTTTGAATTGACATAGATAGAACAAAATACTATAAGTAGTCATGTGCGTCAATCCAAAAAGGATCAATCGTAACATTTATAAAGATCAGGGGGTGCATTGGGACAATTCGAAGGTGAAGAAGGTTAAGAAAAAACAAGTAATAGATAAAAGAGGTTTTATGTAAATTACAAGAATAACTTTGATCTCAAAATATTTCTCTCCATTAATGGCCTTCATTACAACAAATGTCTGTTCGTGAATTCGAACAGGTCGATCGAGTAGTCTCAAGCTCGCTCGAGCCAGCTTCAAAAGACAAAGTCGCTCGAGCAAGCTACAAATTTTTAAAATTTGAATTTTAAAGATTAGAAATTAAACTATTAACAAAAAACTTATTAATAATATTTAAAAATTAAGGCTATTACAACTTTTATGTGTTCATCGCAAGTGTATATAGTGGTGGACAATGGCAGAACCAATAATTTAATTTATCTTAGGTTATATTTTGGGGCGGGGTAAAAATGAACTGGACTGCAAATATAGGGCGGACTAAAATTTAACATATAAATTTGTTTTTGTCACACCGGGGTTAGAGCCCACCTAAGCTACAAGGTGGTTTCGCCCTTGGTGGTGGACAGCGTGTTTTGTTTGTAGATTTATGAGCGATAACTTTTTAAATTTTTGGAAACAACTAAAACGCTATTTTAGAGCTCTTTTAGATTATTATTTTTTTTGCATAAATTGGACAGTTTAAAGAAAAACTTTTATTTTCCTAGGCGATGACAAAATTAACAGAAATAATATGTGCTTTCAAAAAGTAATGTCATATTAGTTTTTTCTCAATAAAATATAATATCATATTAATCTTAAATTTTGAAAAGTATTCAATTTGATTGTATTTATTTATTGAATACTTTTTATTTAACAATTTGATTGGAACAACGTTTTTTTTGCAAATTAATTCTTTTGTTATTCTAAAAAATTGAAAACATTACCAAGGGGCAATGAGTTCTTTGTGTGTATCGAGATCAGATCGAGAGAGAGCGCTCTATGACAGACAAACGATTGGGATTATAGCGTGAAAAGGAAAAAGGGCAATAGGGACTTTGTGACCTAAGGATTCCAAGAAATTGTAATTAAGAATGATCTCCCAATAAGAGTGGTAATAAATTTGGTGCCTTCTATTGATTTGAGATTTCTCCATATATATATATATATATATATATATATAAATAAAACTAATCAATCTTGGCGAGTTTACCAATTTTATTTATTACTGGTACTGTATATACTAATATCGGTGTATACTAGTATATCGTTTTAAATTTATTGTTAAAATTAAAATATATTTTTCAAATAATATTTTTGAATAAAAAATTATATTAGACATTTAAAGTAAGATCTCCCAACTTAAAAATAAATTGTCAAACATAAAAAAAGGAATAATTTTAATCTCATTTTATGCTTAATTATTTTTAAAAAGTATTTATTGAATTTCTAAAAAAAGAAATATTTATAGACCGGCACGATACCGGTCGATATCGGTCGAAATATGTAGAAAGCATTCAAACAAGTCAATACAGTAACTGAGATAATACGTTAGTTTACGATGCGGGTACAAAATAAATAACACTGATATAAATAGAGCAATGTAAAAATAAAAATAAAAATAAAAATGTGTATGAATTATTATATGATGTAATTAATGGGTGAGGGAAGGGATGACGAAACGTGATTTTACAAAATAAAATAATAAAAAATCTGAAACATCCAAATGTCTCATGAACACTCAAACCAAGACCTTCCATTAAATTCGGTCAATGTGAAGAAGGAGGTGAGTGACGTGTACCATGACAGTTTTGGAGGGAAAAGACGCATGTGAGGAGCACGTGAGTGTGTATATTCTTTCGACTATACGAAATGATTATCCCAAATAATTTGACCTCCTTATTTTTAGTACTTAGGCTCGTCACCCAATAATGTCAACGATAAGATAATCGTTACTTATACTTGAAAAACTCAATTTGACCTCCTCATTTTTTGTTTTTAAACGTGTGGGAGGTGAACATCTTGTAACCGAATCAAAAATAATACGCACACATTATTTTTGTACATTATTTTTAAAAACCACTCAAAACTACGTCATTTTGTGTTGAGAAAAAACCTTATTTGTTTTTTACCCATATCGCTCAAAATATATTTGGATCTTTCTCAACGCAAAATGACGTAATTTTGAATGATATTTAAAAATAATGTGCAAAAATAATGTGTATGTAGCACTCTTGCGAATCAATACGGTAACCGAATTGACCCAAGGAGTAAGGGAATTAGGGAGGCTGTTGTGCATTGCACACAGCAGTGTATGGTACGCGCCAAAATGACAATATCATTGCGTAAAATAATGACTGAAAATTATTCGATCAATTTTTTACTGCTCGTACTGTGTTTTACGAACTAAAATGATATCGTTTAAATGAACAACATATCCTGCTGTGCACCCCTGATCCGAGGAGTAAAACCCATTTTGATACCTCAATAGCCATCTTGTTAAGCAACGGAGTATTTAGGAATTTCAAATATGAGGATCACTTATTTAGAATAAATTTAAAAAAAAAAATTAAAAGCCATTTAAAGTTAGATCGCATATCAAAAATATGAGAATGTGATATGTAATGTGCTGTGTGCACAATACACATGCTATGTGTCCAAAATAGTACTGTTTTGGATTTTAAATAAAATACTTTTTGTGTGTGCACACACCGTAACAAAATTTTATTTTAAAATTTTAAGTTTGCAGTTAATCTCGAATTTTTTTTTTAAATAAATGGTAACTTTTTAAAAAAATTTTGACAATAAAATTTAGAGAGCAAGACTAAAAAAGGTTCAAACGATATCAGTATTTTTTTACTGTGGCGGTGACAATAGTAGAAATAAAAGAAAAAAAAAATATGTCGTTTTGCCGCCGTCACATTAAAAAAATGATCAACACCGCTTATTTAAATTCTTTTTTGTCGTAGTTTCTAAATTTTATTTTCTAAAAATTTATCATTAACTTAAAAAAATATTTCGAGATTAAACGTGAACTCAAAATTTTAAAATAATTTTTTTAACAGCATATATGCACACAGAACACAAATTTTTTTTAAAAATGAACCTTGTATAATACCATATTCGACCAAGGGACATGCTGGTTGGCACTACCGGCCAATACGAGATCTAGCACACTAAGTAATCTTATAATGCGTCAAACTAACCCATAATTAAAGATGACAAATATAAAATATACACTTGAGTGCATTCACCAGAACATTCAACCGATCGGAGGGCAATCACTGGACATTTCCACCACTCGTCAGTGATAATTCAATCCTCCCATTTCCCATCGTATTGCTTTTTTCCATCCAAAAAAGAGGGAGCATAGTCTTGCTAGTACCTAAATTGTCACAGTTATTGTAACTTTATTTGAATTTAAATGTGAAAAATTAGATATATTTATATATTATATTTCTTCTCAAAAGGCTGCCAATCAATTTTTGAGAGACGTCTTTCTTGGTTCATAAGTTGACTCCGGAGAGTTGGTCGTTCTCTAAGGATGAACCTTGTATAATACCATATTCGACCAAGGGACATGCTGATTGGCACTACCGGCCAATACGAGATCTAGCACACTAAGTAATCTTATAATGCGTCAAACTAACGCATAATTAAAGATGACAAATATAAAATATACACTTGAGTGCATCCACCAGAACATTCAACCGATCGGAAGGCCATCAGTGGACATTTCCACCACTTGTCAGTGATAATTCAATCCTCCCATTTCCCATCGTATTGCTTTTTTCCATCCAAAAAAGAGGGAGCATACTCTTGCAAGTACCTAAATTTTCACAGTTATTGTAACTTTATTTGAATTTAAATGTGAAAAATTAGATATATTTATATATTATATTTCTTCTCAAAAGGCTGCCAATCAAACTTTAAGGAGGACAACGTCGAAATAGTATGTTCCAAACTTTTTGTTTTTTTGTACTACACTGCATCTGTGCATGGTTCTGTTTTTCATGATGTTAAAAATCAATTCCTCAGAATATCTTATTAAAATTAATTTGGCTAATGATTTTTTTAGCTTATTTTCTCGAAACATTTCGGTAGAACTCACATTTCAGAGGATATTAAAAATATGATGTCACGATCTCAAAACTAACCATCCATAAAAAAACAAATTGAGAAAGTAAACTGCTTGTTTTATTTTTTTAACAATAAAATCTAAAACTGGTCATTTTGAAACGTGATTTTGAAAACAACAAACAAACTTACTTGCAAGCTAACAACTCTTAGTGGAACTCAGGGGGTTGTTCAAGTGAAGACTGAGGTAAATTGTAAATTCAAACATCCTGAGATTGAATCTTGACAACTATAAACTTTGGAGTCGCTGAAAATTTGTCCGGTCGTTGACTTTAGAGTCTAATGTAATAACCTTGTATTTTAATTTAAACTTTAATAATTAATAAATAATTTTTTGTTATATTTCAGTATTTTAAATTTAGAATTTTGAAATTGACAGCTCGCTCGAGCGAGATATAGACCACTCGAGCGACATTTATTTTTGTAGACCGCTCGAGCAAACTCGAGGCCGCTTAAGCAACCTGTTCAAATTCTGAATCTCAGCAACTACTGCAGTATTGCATTTATGGTAGAAAACGTTTTTGAATCAAAGTTTATATGGGGTTCTTATGGTTTTGATTGAACAAATTAGTTATATAACCCTAGTCTAGGTTCATTTTCTTTTACGATTTCGTCATCAATTAAGGTAAGAATACTCAGAGAATTTTAGAGAGAGAAAGTTTGGCGGTGTTCTTTGGTGTTCTTGCTTTTGGAATAATTTGTTTGTGCATAATTCGTCGAATCCGAGGTTGTTTGTTAGTTAAATCTTTAGAACTGAGATAGGGGAAACCACTACCAATTCGTAGATTAGGATTTACAGTAGGTATTTCGTTGACTGTACGATAGATATGTATGATTAGGGTTTATTTGTTCTTCGTTGAAAAAGCACGAAATTGATGTTATGGTCGATGATTGATTGATAGAAGGAAAATCATCTAAATACCACGAGGTTTCTATTTTTGCCTTCAATTTTCATTTTTGTAGACAAAATAACAGTTTAGGGTCTAATCCGATCATGGTTTGTTAATTGAATAGAAAACCAGAGCTGCTAGAAAAGATAGGCTGCTCGAGCGAGGTATAGACTGCTTAAGTAACCTGTTAATTTTTTGACAGATTCTGGCTAATTTTGAAATCAAGATTTAGGACCCGAAATTTCGAAAGACTGCTCAATCAAGCTAGTGAAATTCAAAAAAATCTCAGATTGTTGTTCGGCTTTCTGGGCAATAAATCCAGACCTTAATCCTTATTGTTTTGTATGAACACTCGACACAGGCATCCACGAACATGTTTTGTATGATCATGAGTTCTCATGGAGTTTCGTGTGTGTGTTTGACCATACTTTGACCATGAGGTGCTTAACGTTGTAAACTATGATTGTGGTTTGATAGTTGTTTCGTGAGTATTGTAAGATGCTATGTTTTTTTATATAACCATGGTGAGACCGTCGTGCCAACAATAGATTAATGACGGTCGTCGAGCCAAGGATTGAGTGATATTGGGCTATCGTGCCAATTGTGGTTTAATGTGGCTGTTGTGCAAATGGGTTAACGCATGTATAGATGAATTGATAGATTGTTAGAGTTGTATTAAAGCATGATTTGGCGTTTACTTGAAAACCTAGAATTCACGTTAGGGGCACCGGTTCGAATGCCATCGTAACACAAAAATAGAGCGTGTTAGGTGAACATTATAAAGTAGCGGAACAAATAGTGAACAATAGGTACGCTTAATGGATAAACGAAATTGGTGGTCATCATGCCAAGTTTGTTGGCCGTCGAGCCTAGTGATGTGTTTTGAGCGTCATCCCAAGTTTATGTTCCATATGGGTTTGAGTTCCATCGGGTGCCATCCCGTTTTTTGATAAAGGATCCCAACTGAAAAATGAGTGTATTTGATTGGAGGTGACTTCGAGGTGCAACTATGTCGACAACTCCGAACCCCGAGAAAGTGACGACCTTGTCTTGGGTGACTATCAGCCGGTAAAGGGGAAGCGATTAAGGATCGTTGGTACCTAACTCTACAAAGCCACGTTTTCGGTCAAGTTTAGTTAGAGTAAAGTAGGTATTGACTCGAGTAGATGGTAGAAGGTCTCTGTCTTACCTCGATAAGAACTTGTCAATATCAATCGAGTACTCTATCTAGACAGTCGGGTAAGAAGGGATATTAGGGGAAAAGTATATCCTTAGAAATTTAAAAGAACGGAAGCATAACAAACCTACGTGAACTTCTTACGTATCATGTTGTATATCTGTATCTGTGGGTTGATTTTTCGGTGACTTTTTTCTACTAAATGTCACAACTCATTTAGTGCAACTTCTCTACCTCTGGTGTTTCATACCAGATATTGCATAACAGCCAGAGTACCTCTCCGAGCATGAAGAGTCGGGACATGTGGAGGAAGACAACAGTGATGTTTGGCTACCTTATCCTTCGTAGCTTTGTATTATTTTATGAATAAAATAATGTAAACTCTAAAGGTATTTATGTATTCGCACTACTGAAACTCTGATTTATTTTATTTTTCGTTGTTTTAAATAATAATAAAAGGTGTTTTCGTCATTTACATTTTAATTGACTTAATAATTGATTTAAAGATTTTAAATAATATTTTGAGAAATCGAGACATTACACTCAAGGTTTAATAGACAATAGGTAAGACATACTCTAAACTAATCAAATATCTCAATTATTAAAAAAAAATCTTAGTGAAATTAAGAAAAATCTTATCAGTCGACCACGACAATATAATAAGTATCTTTGCTGCAAAACCAATCATAGAAACGATCCCTGAGATTCCTTGCTTACAAAGTTGTTGCAGAAAGTCAAAAGGATAGAAAAATAAACTAATCAAATCTTTACGGTATGTTTGATAATTGGATAACTCACATCTAGACTTAATTATTTTATTTTGATTCGGCTCAAGTCGATATTTAATTACAGTCCGGATTGTATTAACAAGTCCACTTTAACTAACATATTGAGTCATTTGTGGAATAAGAGGTGGTATTGTTTTTGAGGGACAACATATTACTCTAAACTAAATAATTCAAAATAATCCTCAATTAAAACTCTCACCCACCTCTTACACA